>JABBOT010000029.1:3020773-3161587 GCA_016165875.1 Acanthopleura granulata
TGGCGGGGAAAACAATCATTTTCGTTCGGTCTGAGCATCTGATTAATCTACTGACAAAAGCACTCATGGGCCAGCCAGAACTGGATTTGAAACCTGTGACTTTGGTGGTTAGAAGTTACAGAGGGCATTTTACATGTACAAGTTGTTCTGTCCAGTAGAAAACTTGCTACTTTAGAATAAAGCTTTCGGTGAACCTGATTCACTTCAATGTAATCTGAACTGCTCTAATGACTTACGGTTACAGTTAAACATTGTATGCGCGTGCAGTGCTAACGAATTACATGCACACCTTAGCGCTCTTTATTTGAAGCAAAAATCCCTGCTTTATGGTCACTTGTTTTGAGTGATCTCCCCTTAACACCCATCTATAAACTGCACTTCCATATATAACTTTATATGAAGAGATATTAACCCAGTAAACTGAATAATCCACCTCATAAACCTTACCGACATCATATTAGTATAAAAACTTCCATGAACACTGTCTTAAACGCTTATTAAATAAGTAAATAAATAAACAAATGAATACTAAAACAGTGTACAAAATATAGCTTTGCAGTTTGTGCTATATTTCAAGCTGTAGTGCTATTCTGTGGGCAAAGCCTACCGTGATAGTGAGCTCTGGCTTGAGAAGCCTGAAGTCATCCTGGTCAGCAAACGTTTGCTTCGTCTCCATGACTTTGGCCATACAGGAGAACCTCAGGTTACAGTGGTCCACCAGTCGGTCCAGGTAGTCAGACTTCTTCACCGGCATCACCACATCCTCACCTACACACACGCAGACATTCAGATGAGTATAAACAGCCTGCACTTCTCACAGTATTTCTTCATAAATATTCGTATTTTTAAAGTAAACTATCACTTTAACATTAACAATACAAGACACATGTGTATCTGTTTATGTTTCAATATAAGAGGCTTCAAACTCTACAACAGTTGAAACAACACACAGACAAAAGAGCAGTAATTAAATATAACAAAGGAGAAAAGCAGGGAATAAAATATTGAATTTGATGCTGCTTTAATATCCTTTCTTAAGAATGCTGACGTACTTGAATTTGGTTTGAGCTTGATCTCAAAGTGATCGGTTTTGATCTTGCAGGCTGGCACTCCTGTGTAGTACACCACATCAGCAGTGATCTTGATGGCAACTGTACGATCAGACCCACTCTTGTTGGTGACCTTCAAGGTCACGTCAAAGTCCTCGCCCATGAAGATGGACTCCTTCTCAGTCAGCGTAAAGTCTACATCCTACCCAGAAAAACCAAAAAATAAATGTAATAATTTTAATATTTCGAAAAGCTGTTAAATATATGGCTACTGTACAAAAAATGCTTTTCTTTTAAAATTTAAGTAGCTTGACAAAATTAAGAAATGAACTCTCTCTCCAAAACACTGCGAAAACAAGCACACTCCTCGCAATCCTCTCAGGATGAGGAAGGGGCATAACTCTGCAAGTTGAAATCTGAAAATCTCACAACCCACTGCAGTTGTGTAAACCTGATACTGTGCACAGTACTGGTATCCACAGTAACCATTTACCTGTGGAATGGTAAATTTATCTTGCACAGTATACCATATATTTGAATTTCAAAAATTCCCCAATTTTGGAATTAAAACATATTTGATTGTTTTGTGCTATATGCATAAAATAATTTGCTGATGACACTGGAGATGTACACATGGACTCACAGTGGGTCCTGTTTCGTAGATGCCCAGGCCGGCGTTCACATTCAGCTTCTGGGCTCTCAGTACTGCTGCTCTTTCCTCCTCAGATCCTGAACAAAATTGTACAAAACGACACGTGTACATCTTCAGCATTTTAGCTCATTCATTTCCATGATTGGTGTTAAATGTCATACTCAAATGATTCATTTGTGTCTTTGATGGGTGTGGCCAGCATTATGCTGGGAGGACATCCAGGCAAAGCCTAGGTGAAAATCCCTGACTATCCACAGGATGCCAGCAGACAATGCCATGTACAACCAGAGAGGACAATAATATGTCATTCTCACCTTCAAGGGAGAAGAAGAATGCCACTGGCAAGTTAATAACAACCTCTCCTATATGTACATGTAATGCACAGATCTGCCCGCCATGCGTTAGGTGATTTCAATGAATGTTACACTGCAGAACAGCCACACTGGTGTCGATCTATAAATTCTATGTTCAAGGCTGAATTTGAACCCACACCTCAAGTTCCACTAGACATTGAATGGTTTGGATAAAACACGATAAAACATGAACTTCACATACATAGACACATTTTTCTCTGTCTATTCCTTGTGGAGGCTCAGCTGCCCCTGTGTTTACCAAAATGATGGAGTTGATATCCATTCATACTTGAGTTTTTACGTCATAGATGTAATTAACAATTTTTCGGTCATGGGACGAGGAGGAGTCCCTGGTATGTATATATATATACATATATATATATATATATATATATATATACATCATCTTGTGATACTGCCACTGGAGCATCGTGACGAAGACACCAGACATGAGACTCCACCCAGTCCTGTTTCCTTGCCCTAACATCTCAGTGCTGTGTACCAAGCGAGGCAGCAGCTAGTACCATTTTTAAGTCTTTGGTACGACCTGACCCGGGATTCATCCCAGATCTCTCGACCTGAAGGTGGACACTTTAACCACTAGACCACCGAGGCAGTCTTTATATAAAGTAAAATGGTTATATAAAGTGATGAAAGGAAAGGGACAGCAAAGACACAGGGAGTTGTGTCAGCATGTGACTGGCTGCTTACCCTCTTTGTATTTGTACAGAGTTGTGACATCCTCTCTGTCTTCATCGTCTTTATCAGCTGTTGTGTTTATACGTCCCTTCATCTCTCCCTTCTTCTTTGTGCTGATGTGCTTGCCAACACTACACACAAAACCAATCTATCCTATATATATACACCTTATCACAGCTAATACAAAGTAATGAGAAACTTGTGGTCCAAAGCTGTCACAATGTCTCCTCATTAGAACACCTAGCTAGTACACAAGTGCTGTGGCGTCACAGAGGAAAACCATGTGTTCTAGTGCAATCTGAACTCTTTCCTTGAATCTCCCATTTATAAGTCCCAAGTAATTAAAATTATTTTGTACACAGATATCCAACCCCTTATAAAGATCAGATATGGGACAATTTTGTTTGCGCAGACTAAGCAACATAGTCAGTTATCTCCTTTCGTTTACAACAGACTTAAGACAATACAGCAAACAATTGTCAGCATGATCACTTTCCAAACTGACATTCAAAGCCATTATTCTCATGTATGTATGTAAACAAATCCAATTATGATAAAGAGTATGAAGCACATCCTATATTCACATTTAAGTTCTTGGTAGAATTATCCCCCCCTTGTTCCAAAGCTCAGGTGAATGGGCTATCGCCAGAGTGGGCCAGTGTTTGACTTACACATTCTTCTGGAACTGTCTCTGCCATGTACCATCCAACTGCAGCAGCCAGTGTACCTTGTCTGCGTTCACCTCAGCAAAGATAAAGGAGCCGTCGTAGGGCAGATGGACTTCTCCGCGCCTGATGGCAGTGAGTGAGGCGGGGCCACAGCAGTACACACCTAGTGAGATACCAACTATGTGTAGACTTTGTGTTTTTCTCATATTCTGAAGTAATTTTTCTCACATAACTCACGATACAAACAACCTCAGAAAATTCACTGCAGGAAAAAGCGACTAACTGAAACATCCAAAGAGTTAATTTTTAAAGTGTTCCAGTGAAAATGACTCTGGTTGACTTTTTCCACCAATTTGGCTTTTATCAACTTACACCAGAAATTCACAAAATCATATACCACATTACAATTTCAGGGTGAACAATTAACAAATGCAACCACAGAAGAGCTTGTTTTCCTGTCCGACATGTGACTTCTGTTTGATCAGCCTGATACACAGTTATACAACTTTAGTTTTCTACCAGACATGTATGGTATTCTGTCACACTAGGATGCCTTCCTGCATGACGCGTATACTGCACTCTGTTAGATTTGGTGTCACAGATAGACTGGCTGTGCATGAACTTACCATCACTGGCCTCCTGAGGCGTGGCATCTATGGCTTGCCAGCCTCCGTACCCAGCCGGCAGGTCAGGCCGAGCCATCCACACCTCGTTCCACACGTGGAAGTTCCTGATTGGTGAAGTAAAACATAGTGGATTAACAATTACAGCAAGAACCTGCTCTACAGTAAACATTAATTTGATACTTTTACCTAGTACTGTTTGCAGTTGTCAACACCATCATAAACTAGTCATACATGCAGGAATCCAACAATGCAGGAAATGAAAGCTCACAGAAGGAATGAATGGCTGATATATGGGCTGTATTTCAACCTTGTGATGGTCTAAAGATATAAGAGCCGCAAAACATCAAAGGTGATGGGGTTGATAAGCTAATAGTTTATGATCTAAAATATTGATCAATTATACACTTATCCAGATTAACATTGCAAAAATAAAAAATAACAATTCTAATTTAATACCACTGTAGCTCACCAGACAGAGTCTTTGTTGAAGTCACTAAGGGGCTCCATGCTTTCATTCCAGTGTACGTCAATGGTGACTGTGCCATCTGTGTCATGGGCAGAGGCAAAGTTTGTCACACTGCGGGCCGGGATGCCCAGGGTACGGCACACTACAGCAAAAACACACCCAACAGGTGACGTGCAGGCCACAGACAAACTACTTTTATCTAGACATACTACCTTCATGGCACATGTACATGAGAAAGCACAGTTATAAAAATGTCTAAAATTTTATCAAGAAGTAAGATTAAAATATACCTGACTCAACCAATTTTCACACTTTTGCAGCAGGTAAGACTGGTCTTTCATTTTCTAAATCATTAAATGTCAATCTTCATACAGAATACCCATGATCTTGTCACACCTGCTGTTGTTCACACATGGAAGCTTTTGAACATCCACCTTCTCAGATAACCCAGCAGCACAATTAGCCAGGAGGGGCTCATTACAAATCTCACAGAATCTTAATGTGCGTACTTGTATACATATAACAGCTGAAACTCAGGTTTAGTCTTTTGATTGCCAAAAGTTGGGATTTGCCCGAGAAATTTTTGTCTTAATATTCAGAGCTTATTTACACTTTCATGGTAAAATTGCAAATTAGCATATTAGATCATATGTCAGATCACTTATCATAGCACTAATAAAGGTAGATTAAATATAAGGTACTATACCATACTGGAAAGGTAAGCTTACACGTGGTCAGCACACCAGAGAAGACCCAGCATTGGCCAAACTTGACCGGCTGCCTCTCTCTGTAGAACTTCTCCAGGATCTCCTCGCTGCCTGTCCAGCTGAGGGGTGAGCGCCCCCCAGTGTAGTGGCCTGACCAGTTACCCACTAGGATACCGTTATCATCTGGTGAATTCGCCTGTAACATACATGAAAGTTCTAGTCATGCTACAGATTTTGTAATGCTTTACACACTAACTGGTGGAGTCATATTGGTTAACTCCCCTTAGTGTGCTTTGATTGAGTTGGCTGTCTCCCCTTAGTCCACCTACACGCATTCTCTATGGACTTCTCATTATAAACAGTTACAACTGTTTTTGACAACTGTTATTTTGCTAAATATGCACTGTTTTTTTTAACTGTTGCTTGCTTGTATGCAGTATTCCACACTTCGTATGGGGACAGTTATTGAAAAGTTACTAGTACATGTAAACCATCCAAGTATATGGTATGTAGGCTGATTTCTTTCATGCTTTGAGATCTGCTCTTCTCCAGTTTCAGGGACAAGAATGCAAAGTGCCATGATGTTATTAATGTCATGTCTGCACTTTACATTAAGAAGATCATTTATTTTAAGTTTCTTTAATTATCTGCCTCAAAACTTAAAATGCTGTTTTGCAGCACATTTAAAATGTACATAAAAAATGAGACAACATCAGGGTTATTTGAAGCCCCTGGCAAAACTATTTTCAGGTCTTATTATTTATAGATTGTGTGGCTGTGCCATGGAGGGCATTTCAAATAGATAAACTTGTAAAAACAAGTCAGAGTCTCAAGGAAATCATTAATTATGCAAAAATGGTGCATGAATCTGGCTAGTTTTTGAAAATGATTTGAGCTTATAAAAAACCATCCCGCACAGAGAATCTTATCAACATCAGAGAATATTTGGAGCAGTTGTTGCTCTAGTTCCGCTTTCAAGAAAGCTTGGGATAAGAGAGTATAGTACATACGACAGCGGAGAGTTTCCGGGAGATCTTGACGGGGTCACCCCTGGAGGTCCATGCCAGTCCTGCCGTGTTCAGGACATAGATAGCACAGTCCAGAACATTGCCCTGAAACTGACCACCAGAAACGAAACAGTCTGCATCAGTAAGAAGTAGCATGTGGAGAACATATGAACTGCTCAATCCATCAGGTGCTGTACACAGAAGCATTTACCTAACAAAACCCCTCCAAATTACGCAATATCTCAGCTAGCGAACTGTGCTGCTATAGAAACAGGAGGACTTAAACACACAACTGTCCTCATTGCATTTCTTTATGAATTTCACTGGCCTTCAAAGTTTATTGCCAAAGAGAAGTACTTGCTGACAGACAACATGCATTGTATTGCTCACGGCAATATTCTAGAATGCTTAATTAGGCTGTGACAGTCAAAGTTCTTCGTATATACAAAACTACTGCTGATAAATTACATGTAATTTATCAAAACACTTGGAAAGAAATCTGTTCATGACTTCAGTCTCTGTTGTCTACATTTGACTTTTTCTTCTTTCATGCACAGCTGAAAATCTTTCAGACCAAGAATTCATTCTATGATATCACATTATATCAAAAACAAAAACTGTCTGTTAGATCAAGAGCTGTGAGAACATGTCAAGAGAAAGAGAAAATTGTGCTGCATGGACTAACCTGTCCGAAGTTCCATGGCTTGGCGCTGATTTGCTTAGAGGAGCCCGAGTAGATCTTCCCCGTCTCTGCCATTACATACTCCTCAATGTCTGTCTTATCATCGTTGTACACCAAATCATCTGTTCACAGAGTGTGTGTCAGTGTTAATGTATGTGTACATCAACTATATCAGCCCCACAAGGGTCACTCGGGGTTTTCAGGAAGTCTTGGACTCATATCCCAACATGTCTCTTATCCTAAGTCACCTCTTATCCCTACTTGCCTCTTAACCTTTCTCACCTCTTATCCCTACTTGCCTCCTATCGCTACTTGACTCTTACCCCTAACTACACACCAATCTCCATTCAGCCAGAACTCCATAAAAGCATGTACATGTATCTCAACTAACAGGTTCAAAACACTGAAAACAATATAAACCATTGGTGAAAGTGCACTTGTGGTAAATGGGCACAATATTAAACAGCTTTACACAGTTACATGTAGGCAGTCTATGACCTTTCCTCGAAACTTGACACTGGTGGAAACCAGTTTCTACTGCTTGAACACTCTTGCCCATTTTGAAAGAGTTTCTTCATCGGCACAATTTCTTTCAAAGTAGTAATCCTGTGTATTTGAATGAGGCTCTTAAGGGTTGAAAACTGGGAATTTTGGAGAGTAGGTGTAACTAGCACAGCTTTCGTTGAACTTGCAGTTATCCACTGTATAAAGCCAGCGTTACCTTTGCACCAAGGGTTGAAGAGGACATAGATGGGGTCCTTGTGCTGGTAGCGGTAGATCTTCATACGCTCATCTGGCTTCCTCTTGACCACGTCAATCTTCAGTTTCCACTTGCCCACGTAGCAGGTCGCCGGCACGATGATGGTCACGTTGAGCAGCTCGCCCTGGACGTGCTTTATCTTGGCACCCCACTGTTTGGGCAGGTCGCGCTCAGATAGCACCAGCTCCACCAGGGTGCCCTTACTGGGCAACGGGCTGTCACCTGAGAAACCAATCCAATCACAATGACATCATATACTAAACAATTACAGCCACAATTTCTGACGAGGAAAAAACAACACGTGTCCACTACGTATGAAGAATGTTAGTGCAGTAGCTGATAAACATGGTCCATGACAATCTATGTTCTCCAGTAAGTCACACGGTCACCCAAACATTAGGTATTTTAGCGTTGTTACAGAATGACATGTGTAGTAGGTATAAACATGGTCCATGACAATCTATGTTCTCCAGTAAGTCACACGGTCACCCAAACATTAGGTATTTTAGCGTTGTTACAGAATGACATGTGTAGTAGGTATAAACATGGTCCATGACAATCTATGTTCTCCAGTAAGTCACATGGTCACCCAAACATTAGGAATTTTAGCGTTGTTACAGAATGACATGTGTAGTAGGTATTACATCAAGAAGTAAAAGTTACAGGCTTTTCGTAAATTCCAAACACAGTATTGTGCGTGAAGTGAGTGTTTAAAAATAGCCAAAAAACTGACATTTTAAATGTCGCTGTCAGTTCAGTGGAACTGGTGCATGCGCAGACTTCATATGAAAACAAACGTGGCTGATAACACGCGTAAGAGAAGGATTTATGGCTACCTCGTAACAGGATCAGCCAAAACGAGGTGTAAAAGAGAGCTCAGCATGTTGACAAGCACGTCAAGCAATGCTTCATTGGTGGGTTCAAATGTTGTTGTTCTTGTGGCTTTGTTAAATGTCGAACATGGCTTGCGTTGAATTCGAATAACAGCAGAACTTGTCCCGGTTCGTACAAGCTACATACTCAATGAATACATTTTATTTCAACGTGAATGATTTAGATTATGAATGATCTGCAAAACTTTGTTAAGACATCACAATAAGAATTTGCTTAAAAATTTTCATGTTCAAATTTTAGGCGACCGTGTCTCTTTAATTGAAATGTTTAATGATTTATCACTCAAGCAGTAAAAATCTACCCACAAAGTCAAAACGTTTCCACCGTACTACACCCTGTAGATTTGATTATAAAGACTAAGGGTTTTACCAATTTCAAAGATAAGCTTCAGATCATCTTTGCTGCTATCGTAGGCCCGGTTAAACTTGATCTTGATGTCAAACGGCTGTCCTCTGCGGGTGACGAGCTGAGGCTGCTGTCGCCTGAAGGTGTTGCTCTCCTCCTGTGTGATCTCATACTCGTCAGTGTGATGTAGCTTGGTGTTGGCCTCCACACAGAGATCCACCTCCAGCACCTGTAACACGGTCGGGTCCTCTCCGGCACGATGGCCATCTGCACAACAACAACACAACAATAACTATTATGTTTATTTCTTAACTCATTTGATCACCATCATGGCTTTTGTCCTTTTGAGACCTGTAATTTGGGCTGAAATCAAACAATTCTTGAAACATATCAAATATTATACTAAACAAAACACTTAACAAAGATACTGAATTATGTATACTCAACATTAAATCACAATAATTAATCAAAATAAGCAAATTTTAAGTTGTTTTATGTAATTCAGGTAAAGGTACAAAAACCTGCCCGCATGCATGTGATCCTGGCCATAAGCTTATGGTTGGACGAATCCCAACCCTCAGTAAATCAGCGCCCTACATGAGGTACCAGCCTTACCCCATGACTTACATGTAAAGTCTTGGCCAAAGCTGCAAGAGCTGCCTTCAACATGTAACCTCACTGACACAAAATATACAATATAAAAACCATGGAAAAAAAGCAAACAACAAAAAAATTGAAAAAAAAAAACCCACAACAACAGTTGCATTAATTATTTCAGTTCCAAACAACTACTTGAACTGATGTCACTCGACTTGTTCTGGTGTCATTTTCTTTATTCATATATTCTGCCCCATCATGTCTGACTTTTAGAGAGACAACATCAACATATGGTTGAGTCTTGCTATCCGATAAATAGAATGCATATACAAGTAAGATCTTACAAACAGCTAAAGGGCATATTTCACTGACTGGCATTATATAATTACCTGCGCACATTAGTTTCCAGGTGCTTCAAAGTATATAAAATATTCAACAGCAATATATAGTCTACATGTACATTTCATATAACATGAGTAGGAATTTTATCTGTATTTTGAACAGTGCCATAATTTTAAATACTGTATTTGAACTACAGTCTGGCCTGTAAGGATCAATTATAATCAAGCAAAAATATGTCACTTGTAAAAAAGCTAAGCTTTTGGTAAAATACGGTAAATCTCATAACGGATTGTGATAAGTAAACATGTATAATGACTGAGCTCGACATATGCGTATAAAATGTCACATCAGCTATTCAATGAAATAAAGTTATCTATGTGTTTTTCTCAGAATATGTGCAAGGTAAATGTGAACAGCAGTGATAAGTGCAGCCAGAACCATGCCTGCTTGTCAGCCCAATTCCAGTTATCTGCGGGCTGCAGCACAGTTACATAAGCGGGATCTGTGCAGACTCCCGGGAGCCTGTCTGTCAGGGACTCTGACCCTTAGGATTCCATCATCATTATAAAGCCACACCTGCATAACCCAGCAAACAGGCTTCCCAGCAGCTTAATATCGCTTAGACAGTTTGCAGGCTTCCACTAGGTGAATTACTTAAAGCTCTGAGCATCTTCCGTGTGCTTTGCTGATGTCTGGGTGTACCATGAGTATTACTGGCCCTTACACAATCTAAAAATAGTCATGAAAATGCATTTACATGAACACCTGGTTAAAAAACCGAAGTCAGCTTTCAATGTATGATGTACTGTTTTGGCCCTTAAATTTTGGCAGCAAAAGTACATTTTTAGAGGTCGCAATAATGTTACTTTTGTAGTTGAAACTTACATTTTCCCCGCATCACCTTACCCTAAAAGCGAGCACATGTACCTTTCCAGTGGGTAATAGCTGGAACTCTCCGAATCTGGCAAAACATGTACTTTAGTAATGACAGTACTTTAGACAAAAGTTTAGGTCGCACACAATCATTTTTTTAGGGTCTGTTAAAGAAAAAACTTTTGTAACAGATAATTAAGGTTTCTGAAATGGATCACATAATTTTGTCACTTTTTAACAGGCAGGTCTGCTAGTTTTCACGCCTGCTACTTCCAATTCCTGGGCATTATCCCTGAGGTATATGTGTATGTACAGCTAACTGTGGAGACCTTGAGAGAGAGAGAGAGAGAGAGAGAGAGAGAGAGAGAGAGAGAGAGAGAGAGAAAGATAGTGTGTCAGTTTAGCAAAGTGTCAACCAGACCAACAGGACAAATGTCAACAGGCTTCTTAAATCCCCTACCCAGATGACAGTTTAACAATCAGCTCCAGTATCCCCTAAAGCGACCCCATTCCACTGGTAATTGAATGGACTAGGCTAAATGCCAGCAAGGCATTCACACAGGGGTAATGCTTTATACTGCAGGAAACAGAACACAGCCTACTTAACGGAACATACTGTACAGGTGCAAAACAACTCCTTATGGTCGAACAATATATCATTTTCAAGCACTTATTCAAGCTGTATGCCAGGACACCTGTATCTAATATGTAATAAGTAATGATGAGAAATCAAATTTGCAAATGTCCATGCAATAACATAAGCAGGTGGGGTCAAATCACACGCCCACGCCTGTAGACATCAGGATATCCAGCTAGATACTGTATCTCAATGAAAACTGCTCATTCCACACTGTGTGAAGAATGTGATAGTATTGTGTGTGTGTAAACAGAACAGTATAGAGAGTAACCGGCCTTAACCACACACGCAGGCCTTCTGGGTAGGGGCATCAGTACAGTGTCCTCAGTAGCGTGGGCCTGTGGAATGCAAGCTTGCTCTTGACTTTTAAACCGCACACATAACACACATAGAGAAAAAAGATTAGAGACAAAGTTTGGCACAGTTTGCTGTATCAGATGTATCATTATTGAGTTTTTGAAATCAATTTTGAATCTCTATCTTCATTTGCTACAGCATAAAACTGTGAAAGTGTTCTGTTTCGCCATTACTGCAGGTAGCCACAATTATTCGCAAACATGTAACCTCGAACATTTCCACACATACAAAAATCATAGGCAGAGATGATAAGAACTTTCCATTTTTTCACAATACATTGAAAATTCATTTTTGATGACTTTTTGTTGTTCTGTGTGATAAGATAGACAGTCTTATGATTATTATGTTGTTGTTTTTAGCATGTCCATAAAGTTTAGTCAGGAACTGTTTTTTTTTTTCAGTGAGAATTTTGGGGCAAAAAAAGGTTGAAATCCTCCAGAAAGAGGTAAGTCTCATGCCTGTGCTTTGGCCAGGCAACATCATTTCTGACACAAATTACCACAACTTGGGCTTTAATTATAAACCCTGTGTGACCCAGTCTGGAATCATCTCTACCATTAACAATAGCAGGAGATCCAGGAATGTGCAAATTGTCAAAACAAACGTGACAACAGGCGTTTGAATAAAATTAACTGTCAAGTAGAAAAACACAAGGTCAGTGTCAGTATGTCACATTTTGTGTCAAACTGCATTGTCAAAAATGTTGACAAATATTTTTGGCACTTTGCACAGGTTCAGTGGCATCACTGGTTGTTTTAATTCTCATTATTTGTGGGACGTTGGCAATAATAAGGTGTCAAAGGTGATCATGTGACATCTCAGAAGTTTCATGTCCACTAAAGACAGCTTCAAGCAGGTCTGTGCATCACATGTGGGACAAGTTCATCACTAACTTGCCCAAAGTCAGTGGTTTACCCTCAGCATTCCTGTTTTTTCCATCCATAAAAATTCTTGAGCAGTGCAACAACAATTATATGATTAAATATATTTTGTCCCTGGCGTTTTGGAAATCCAGGTGTCTGCCTAAACTAATAGATGACAAGGCCTTTAAGAACATGCAATACAACCAACCAAATACCTGCACACTTTCACAGAAATGTTATGGATGAAGGACCATGACTTTTCAAAACACTGATGAGTTATAACATACATGTGTGTGACAGATGTGACCTACATGTAGAAACATACATTTACCTGCATTCCTGAAGCAGGCAAAGCATGACTGTAATCAGCAGGTAAACTTCACACACCTGTCCATTTCCTACACTCTAAACTGACGTAGATATAATCAAGCCACTACTTAAATAAATACAGTAGGATATTACTTTTAAACTCCATTCAAAAGAAACTTTTCCATCAAAATCAACTGAAATTTCTTCTACAAGCTGACCTCCATTAGTAAAATGATTAAGTTTTGGCCATTTTGGACAAAGATTAGATATTCTGCAAAGCCTCAGTTCCCTTAAAATCAGCTTGAAATTCTCATCAGTCAATAATGCGACACTTTATTTACATCTTAAGATTAGAAAGATAGGACTCCTGCCTATGCTCCATATCTGTCATGTTCTAATTAATCATAAATTAGTTATATTAGCAAACGCACTGATTATAAACATTATGAAAGTGTGGATTTATTTTAATAGACATCCTGTTTCATGTAATCATGCCACATTATGAATAATTCATTATAATAATAGTAATTTTTGCCATGTTTCAGGTATAAGCTTACACCTGAAATGTTGCAGAAATTGCCTGGTATATACATGCCCCTATTTAAACTGCTCCAGCTTATATCATAAACTGGAATACATAAATGTCAACAGAAAATGTACTATCACATCAATGCCCTCTCTATACCAGCTCTGTAGACGATTCTGAACGGTAGTACACTGTACATACAAACATGAACTCATTACTAATACACGGTATGGACAGGTGGACGTAGGAACATGTGCCTGATCTCCGAAGTGTTTTATCTACAGAGGACACAGGTGATGTCTTGAACACCAACATGTGTTTAATACTAGTTATTTCCAATCAGAGGTCTGTCTTTAAAGTCATTGCGATGTTACATCGAGTATATTTACCACTGTGTTGTATGGACCTCTTCAGTAAATGTTACCACTGACGAACGTACGTTACACCCGGCACACGTACTGCTTCTTAAGGCCTGTCCCAGGGTCCAGGCATTCACACTATGCCAAATGCCGCAGAGGAACATAATGGTCTTGCATAACACTGTTCTGCACTTTAAGCCCCATAGCACAATCGTCCCATCTAGAAGTGTTCACACTCTGCAGATCAATATTGCTCTGAACATATTCCATACATTACAGTCATCTGTGTCCCTGCATTAACTGTGTCCTGCTGTCTTCTATGTTCTTTTTATGCAGCTGACATTTATTCCTGCTCCGCATACTAATGGCTGCAGCAGACATACAGCCAGTGTGACCTAAAATTGTGTCCATGATGGTTAAGTTGCTTTTGCCTTAATCTGGCAGTTCCAATGACCTTGAAAAGGTGTTTTCACCTTTAATTACCTCTAAAAATGCACTTTTTTCAGAGCAATTTCACAAGATACTTGTTGCTTCTGGCGAGAATTTATTACACAAAAAAGTTACAACTGAGTATGTGCCATCCTAGACTATTCCGAGAAACCACATTAACATACATATGTACCATTAAAGGACATCACATCTTGAGTAAGTAAATGAATTTATGTCGTACACACATGCATTTCATCATCTTAAATGATTATGCTTTGATCATGTTGATATACAAGAACCAGCATGTCAGCTTTCAAACTGGCTGTGGCTTCACTGTCAACAGGTAAAACAACAACTGTGCGTGTGCGGCCATGAAGCAACTAAACAGCACCTCAATTAACAGGCTGACAGACTAACACGCTTCTTACATAAAGAGGAAAAACTTAAAGAACAAAGAGCTAAGTTTGTTACGAACATGCTAAACAAGTTGTCAAGCAAGTTCATCTGTTTGTTTGGTGAATGGCATCGAGACCCGTCCTTAGAACACTCCTGATGACATCCATGCACCCAAAACCACAGCATGTTATGATGGCGATGATATCACATCATATAGTCAGTTAAACCTTGTAGTGTACACATATCTGCTGAAGTCTGTGAGAATATCGCTGGAATTATAAATGCTAAAAACGTTATGTATATTGTACGGTACATGTAAACACGCAAGTGATCAGTGATTGCAGATGTCCTTGGATTCTTGTTACATGTCATCTAAATATAAATTACTGCCACGTTCAGAAAAGACAGTGAGTGGATTATGGATTTTCAACTGAAGATGAAATTATAAAGTGTAGGCATGTCCTTTAGGTTTTGTACAGAACATCTGTATCAATTCCACACTGTCATTGATTATTCACTGAATTTGCTAAATCAAAGAGTACACATCACAGATATTCTTGCTGATGTATTAATTTGAAAACCAAGTAGCATTTAAGGATATCAGATAAGTATGGCCAGATTTATCCCGCCATAAAGTTGCCTCTGTACCCTTTTCAACTTCTGAGTCTTGTTCTAAGGTGTAGTTCATCTGTGGCAAATTTACCTGTAAATCAAGACTATGGCTGTATTTACAAGACCTACCGACCACATCGACATTTCCGCCCACAGGGCTTCCTGGGTGACGGTCAGATGAAATGTGGGTGCGGCCATGCAGAGGCTTTCTGCGACTGTAACGGCCGCCGTAACTCCCTCCCACAACCCCGCTGCGGTTCCGCCTATCCGAGTCGTAGCTGTCCGCAGAGATTTCTCTCCGACGTCCGCTGCTATTTCCCATGTTGAGGTAACGATAGCCAAACATGGACACACGTACTGCACAAATACCTCAGCCAGGTATATACACCTCTAGTACAAATGGTAGAGTAGTATACGATTAGTATTAGAGGATGGTAAATTTAAAAAGCCGTTTCAATCCAGACAGGTATAAAACTTTGTCAGTTCATGATTATTTCACACCTGAATCCCAGAAATCAATTTTCCCCTCTTCTGAGATGGAGAGTCTGCAGATATCTGGGCCGTCACTGTGTAGTGTTGTCACTTGTTAGCACTGAACTATCCAGGCTTCTCCCAGATGGGTAACTATTGATCAGATTCCACCACTAACAGACCCAACAGAAGATGCGGCTGATTTCAGTGTTCCTTGACACTGAGAAGATGAGCATCAAAGTGTTGTTAAGGTAACAGGTACCACAGGTGATCCAGGTGACGTGAAGGTTAACACAGCTGCCTTGTGTGCACCACAAGACACGAATGCCAAAAGCACCGACCCTCCTTCACCATATATGCTTGCCGACCTACTTCAGCTGACCTGAGCAGCTGGTTTGGCCTGTTTCACAGTTGACAAAAATATGCCATAAAATGAGCAGCAGGCAATGATAGCACATAGAAGACAGCTCTGGTTTTCATCAGTTTTGTTAGGCCAATCCATTCAGGACAAAAAATAAACATCATACAACATGATTCACTCCTAACCTCTTTACATATATGCATCTAGGGCAAATCATTCCCCAGAAATCACTAGAGCATGACTGATATAACCTATATACAAGCACAAGAGCACGAAAGTGTTTATACAAATTTATTTACTTAAATATTCATATTTCACTCATAGCGGCATTGGGCTAGGGGCAGATCAGGCCTAAAGCTTGCATCATACATTATAGATGTTGTTCACTTGTGCAGACTTTCCACACTTCCATGACCATACTGTATACAAAGGATACACTTATGAGTTACAATGGAAATGGATTAAATACATAAATAAACATAAGTACAAAATTGCTTGGAAATTAGCAAGCATAGGCTCTGGAACAGCAAAAGGTGTATTGCAGGCCAAAGTGTATAAAGAGTGTTTTACCCTACATCCTTATGTTTGCAGGTAACTGGGCATGATCACCATGTAACGGAATGGTCAGTTCAGGTAACAAGAACCTTTGTCTGTGGTCATGATGACACTGGAATAGTCAGTTCAGGTAACAAGAACCTTTGTCTGTGGTCATGATGGCAATAGAATAGTCAGTTCAGGTAACAAGAACCTTTGTCTGTGGTCTTGATGACACTGGAATAGTCAGTTCAGGTAACAAGAACCTTTGTCTGTGGTCATGATGACACTGGAATAGTCAGTTCAGGTAACAAGAACCTTTGTCTGTGGTCATGATGACACTGGAATAGTCAGTTCAGGTAACAAGAACCTTTGTCTGTGGTCATGATGGCAATAGAATAGTCAGTTCAGGTAACAAGAACCTTTGTCTGTGGTCATGATGACACTGGAATAGTCAGTTCAGGTAACAAGAACCTTTGTCTGTGATTATGATGACACTGGAATAGTCAGTTCAGGTAACAAGAACCTTTGTCTGTGGTCATGACGACACTGGAATACTCAGCTCAGGTGACAAGAACCTTTGTCTGTGGTCATGACGACACTGGAATACTCAGCTGTGGTGACAAGAACCTTTGTTTGTGGTCATGATGCCAATGGAATAGAGGATTAAGTTGATAATAGCCTTGGTCTCACAACAATGGCAATGCATTTCAGTTAACATTTATTGACACATGTAAATATTCCTAGAATTATGCATGTAAACTGCACGTCAGGTAATGAGAGCCATGTTACCTGTTGTTCAGGAAAAAGCTAAAGACACATATACAGACAAGGCTGCTAAACATGTTCACGAAACAGGTACAGGTTCATACGTGTGTATGCAGGTGAGAGAGTTTCACTTAAGGCTGCAGCCTTTGCCTAGAATCCCTTTTTCTCTGCCAGGAAATCACAGTCATTGAGCCATAGACTCATGATATGGTGCAGTTTTCCTTACTGAATTAGCCCTAAAGTTTCAAGCGTACAGAGAGACCATAGAATTATATATACTAAGAGCGTATCAGATGTCAAGAGAGATTTTAATGGGCACTACACAGAGTTACCCATGCTGGGTCCTCATTTGAAACCATAAAACTTCATGCCTACATGTAAATGAGAAAACAAAAACATGTACGTCTGCGGATGTAAGCTGGCCTGGAGGCTTGAATCGAAAGTACAAGAACTTGCGCATGTATGTTTGAAGCTCCTAATAGACTTTTCAGGCCTGGATACACATGCAGAAACTTGTTTGAATGATACTGCTACATGTAGCCGAAGGTCAGGCTTGAATCTGACAGACTTGAACGCTTAGATACGCTGTAATGATAAACATGAATGATACATGAATGATGCTGCTACATGTAGCCGAAGGTCAGGCTTGAATCTGACAGACTCGAACGCTTAGACATGCTGTAATGATAAACATGAATGATGCTGCTACATGTAGCCGAGGGTCAGGCTTGAATCTGACAGACTTGAACGCTTAGACACACTGTAATGATAAACATGAATGATACTGCTACATGTAGCCGAGGGTCAGGCTTGAATCTGACAGACTTGAACGCTTAGATACGCTGTAATGATAAACATGAATGATGCTGAGGGTCAGGCTTGAATCTGACAGACTTGAACGCTTAGACACGCTGTAATGATAAACATGAATGATGCTGCTACATGTAGCCGAAGGTCAGACTTGAATCTGACAGACTTGAACGCTTAGATACGCTGTAATGATAAACATGAATGATATATGAATGATGCTGCTACATGTAGCCGAAGGTCAGGCTTGAATCTGACAGACTTGAACGCTTAGACATGCTGTAATGATAAACATGAATGATACTGCTACATGTAGCCGAGGGTCAGGCTTGAATCTGACAGACTTGAACGCTTAGATACGCTGTAATGATAAACATGAATGATGCTGAGGGTCAGGCTTGAATCTGACAGACTTGAACGCTTAGACACGCTGTAATGATAAACATGAATGATACTGCTACATGTAGCCGAGGGTCAGGCTTGGATCTGACAGACTTGAACGCTTAGATACGCTGTAATGATAAACATGAATGATGCTGAGGGTCAGGCTTGAATCTGACAGACTTGAACGCTTAGACACGCTGTAATGATAAACATGAATGATGCTGCTACATGTACCCGAGGGTCAGGCTTGAATCTGACAGACTTGAACGCTTATATACGCTGTAATGATAAACATGAATGATGCTGCTAGCTCATTTGGAGGCTTGATTCCAGAGTACAACAAGCCTATGCATGTGTAACCATTGTTGAGAGACTTTAACACTCAGACTCGCAGTGATAACATGTATGTATGATTTCCTACAAGCTCCACTGGAGGCTTGACTCCTGAGTACATGAGGAGAAGCACAGGTGTAAGTAAGCATAACCCCGCTTGCAGGCTTTAAGGCTTAAAACCGCGCGAATGTATGTATGTATGTATGTATGTATGTATGATATAACTGTGGGATGTACCTAGGCTTCCTGTGACCATTGTCCCCAGCTGTTTACCCTGGGTGGGGGAAGTGACAGCGCAGGTTCATGATGCACAGGTATACCACTCACACCTGTGTCACATAACATCTATATATCAGGGGGACTAAATTGTCAGCTTTTCTACAACGACACACTGTAATCTACATTTATGAGATTCTGGATTAGATTGATATATACCCATATTCCAAAACGGACGAGTATAAACTCATTAATCACAGAACACCAAATTCCGACAGACTATTATACATAATGCCATCAGGTTTATGATATCACACTAATGACATTAACATATAAGGCTGAGCATTCAGATTGCAAAAAACCCACCTTATCATCTCTAAAAATAATACCTGTAATTACAAGTGCATGGAAATTACATGTGCCAAATGTAATTAAAATCATCCAAAAGAAAAAGCCAACAAAAAAGAAAAACTGTAACATTATATATGTACTCTGTAATTGGATGTATGTTTTGTAGAATGTACATACACATAGGTAGGATACATAGATCACTGGAATTTGTCATAGAGCCCTACAGTAGGTGCCACATGTTCACCAGGGGCAGAGAACAAATCCCACAGACATCTGGTTCCCATGTACCCCTCCGTCCACTGAGACTGAGGTAGACACCGTGCTCTGTATAGGACTTCATACAGATACTGATTAGCATCAATCATAACATGTGATGACAACCATTTAATTATGAGATGAAGAGGTTGAAGTTAATATGGGATTACCTTTTTTTTTTGTTTTGTTTTGTATCTTTTCTTGGTGGTTTCGTAGCGTGAACATTGGGACAATTAAAAGAAATTTGTTGTACACATTAAAAATTGAATCAAAAGGGGATCAAGTCGTGTTTCATATAAACATGAGTATATTGTCTTGCAATTGATTATCAGACCACAGCAGGTCTGAGTTACCCTTTGTCTTACTAGCCCAGCCCTCTGGGAATGTCAGGGCAGTGTTAAATCTGTCTATTCCATCACCGTAATTGTTTCAACATTATAATGACAAGAGCATGATGTTTCAGCTCAATCTGCTGATGTACACGCATGATGTTGACCAGAGTAACTAAAAATTCGCTGAATTCTAATCTACAACTCGGGGCCAAAACAAAGGCACTTGACCTTAATCGTAACAACTAATTATGGTTACACCCATTTACAAATTGCCCACACTCCTCCTGAAGGAGAGAGTCTGCAGCCGGAGTGAGAACAGACTTACCGATCACCTCAGCTGCGGTGTAAGACGCCACGGGTTTGAAATTAGGGTTACGTAATCCTGGATGATTGCGATAATACTCGGAGCTTTCCACATGACCGGAGCGGGTACGACGGGCACCCTCCCCTCCCCCGAGATTCAGCAGCTTGCTGCCTGTGCACCCCATTCTGAGCAGCAATGACCAGCAGCTAACAAGATAGGTGTGTCCCTCTGGAGTACGCTACAGAGCCACTGTTTAAACTCCCGGCTAGCAAATAACCACAGAGCAAATTGTACGTGAGCTGAGCTCGGGGTTATCCGCACAATTCCACCAGCCAGTTAGGTATTACCTTATGGAATGTGAGCCCAAAACACTTAGGTATACAACTTAACAGTCTCGCTGAAGAACAAGATGCTGACTCTTCAATTCGTACGAAGTATATTAAAAGACGTTTTTTCTCCAGCCTCCCTGCAGGGTGTTTCTCCACAGGTTGTTGATCACTTTTTTAGCTTAAATCGTCTCCTTCATACCCTGTCAGAGATGGACGGATCCATGGTGCCCATCCACTTAGCACATGATACAAATAAAGAAAACAGCTTCAATTAAGGGCCTTGTTCTGGTTAGCACTATAAAGCTATCAACTAGCCAGCAGCTCTTCACTTTAGCAAGTACCCCTTCAGGAATCCGCAGGGATCAGTGTTTTTTTATTCTGGTTCCCCAGCTATAAAGGAGAGGCTTATATGCCGTGAATCCTGCACAGGGCCTGTGAGTGAATTCCAGCTAAACCAGCCCACATCCTTCTCCCACACAGGCAGGCCACAGGCTGGTGACAGGAAGGCACGGTGCATGATGTCAGCCCAGCTGGGATGAGCAGAAGAGATTATAACACTGTGACATCATCAACACGGTGTCATTATACAACCTTGTTGATTTCTCAGGACAAATGTTTAAATCACGGGCATACAGCTCATCCTATCATTATTCTACAGCTACATGTACATGGAGGTGTGGAAGTCTTTGGTCACTTTTAACAAGGATATGCTTAGGTATACCTGTATATACTTGACAGTGGCGTAAAACTGTACTCAAGAATTTTTCATTTTATATATGCAAATGGGGGTCAGTAGATAGAGGAAACATGAGTTAAGCCAATGACGTTTGGCAAATTACTGAGTGATACATGTGTACATCCAGCATAGAACTTGATATTATGTCCTCGTAACTGTAATGAGAGAACTCTTAAACTGTTGGGACAGCATCTTAGCACTTGACGTACAAACACATACCTGATATGCTTGTATTTTAATTTTCAATACATAATTGTAATGTCATCCTGAGCTAATAGCACCATTGATTTGGATTTATGGAAAGGGGGGAAGAAAGTGGATGTGGGAGTGGTGGAACAAAACTCATCATTTTATGCCCAACATACATGCACAGGGTACACTTTTCACAATGACAGAGACTCCCAAAGAAAAAAAAATGCCCTGAGTTTACAAGTTTACAACTTGAGCTACTGTGGTGGATAGCCCGGGCATTATGTTCCCAGCACTGGCCCAGGCTACCAGTCACACCCAACCACTAGCCCAGCTAAGCTTGTCTGTTACCAAGACAACACGATCAACACTTACACAGAGGGAGGTAACCTTAGACGGAGCAACATTAGGGAGTGATATTTTATTGTAAGAGACGGGAACCATGTGGTGAAGCTTGCTGGGCTGATCTTACCCTAGCTAGCAGCCCTATCAACCAATCTGTCACTGACTTCATTCTTAAGCAAATTGTTGGCACCTGTTTTATAATGAGCTTTAACAGCTCCTTGACAATGTCCAATGCACTGCGCTAGTTGAATGCTTAACTGAACCAGTATATGTCTTAAAAATGTTTCCCCAAAAGTGTACTTTACAGGCAAATGATGGTCTTAAAACATGACATACATTTTCCAGTAGGATATCAGTGTACCAGTACTACCTTCCAAACAAACCTCATACACCTCAAGAAGTCCATGAAAAGTCTTGGAATCAAGAAAAAGGAGTGATAGGTCATGGATGAAAATTCAGGCCAAATAAATGACTTGTCACTTTAATAAAGAACAGACTACAGAAAAACACAACAAGCACTGTAACTGAAACAAACCCTTTTTGCTCTCTAGTCTGAGTATTAATGACATGTACATGAAGTAATTTTCTGCATATGCTGTCACAAGTCCACAGGAGAATATTCATATTCACTGATCAAACTGAACAACAAACAGGCTTAAAAACAGCTCTCACTCTATGCTGTATGTCAAGATGTGGAATATGTGCACATATCTATGAGTATAGTCTACATATCTATATCCCTACTGCACAAGTGGGCAACAGATCTGCTCCAATCCTTTACCTCCACCCAGTGAACTGTCATCCAGTTATTTGTGGAGGAGAAATATGGATAAAATCAGAAAGACAACTAGTATGCAGAAAACTGCTTCTTCTGTATCAGAATAATATACTAATTTAAAAAAAAAAATATTCATTCAACATTACGTTAAATGGTTGGATTCTAAGTTGGGCTTTATGAAACATATGCAACATAATTTTGTGTGTGTGTGTGTTATTTTATATTTCTTTTTATCACACAAATTAGGAGATTACACAAAACCATCATCAACTATAGTCCATGGCCATAACCAACTTCACAATGTGAACAGCCATATGTAGCTGCCTTTTACTAACTGAAGAAAAAATATTGAAAAATCAGAACATGGCATTTTATATACTGTTTCCTGTGGGTTCTTCTGACAACTGTTACTTAATTTCGGGAGTTTTCTCCCAATTTAATTTTAGGACAGAATAATACATGTATAAACATGTATCTATATATGTGCATTAAAACAATGGGATGCAGGGACTACATGTACTGCATGGAGTAACCACAGGATGTACACAGGGACGCGGATCCTGATACATATACCAGCAGTCAGCTCTATATCCTGGTGACTAGCCCCTCATTCACTGAAAGATGTGTACCGATGATCTACCTTCCTAGAGCACTTCATAAAGGTCAAGCCACGACTGTTAACCCCATGATAATCCATGTAATATCTGCTTGATGATAAGCACTGATTTCCGCACCTAAACCACAGTCACATGCACAAATAAAATAGGATATCTAGTTACATAACAATGCAGTTTTATAGCTATTTCCCATAAATAGTATTTAGCACATATCATTTTAACTGAGCCAGATAAATAATTACTTCCTTTTTTTTGTTGTTTTTTAGCATACAGAGGAAATTTGATCTATATGATGCAGTACTGACAGCGTAAATAATACTGTGCTAATGTAATGTGTCATGTGTAATGACACCAACTCCACAAGTTTGGGGTGGGGCTAATTCGGACAAAATTAACATGGGAGAGAAAGGGCAAATACAGGGAAGTGCCAATCAGGCACCTTGATTTAGAACTCTAGCTAAATCTATCACTAACTGTGTATTCACAAAGCTTCAACAGATGAAGCTCTCATAAATTTGGATGGGGGGGAATTAAGGGATAATTTCTGCCACTTAACTGAGCCAGTATTTGGATGTTTCGAAAACTACTGTATTTCCATTAATGCATAGCTATCTTCCAGGGTGAAGTGAAGAACAAGGGAAAGTTCAATAAGCTTAGCTTATACATGTATATGCCATGTCTCAGTGCACACAACCTGATAACTATTGCCACACATATTAGGAAAAAACTTTCATCCATCTTGAAAAAGAAACTGATGGAAAGCAGACCACTGAGTGTTATTTGTTCGGGTCATTCAAACCCAGAAGGATCGAGTTATCACTGGCTTCTCCCAGACTGGTTTTACAGGCTCTCAGCTAGCTACATGTTCACTTAGCTCCAGAAGACACTATCATTGCCTGGTTTGATTATCCGGCACAGCAGCAAGTGGTCTCCATGTTATTCTGGTTATGCCACTCCTTTGCCAGAGCCAGACAGCAGCAGGGTCAAGAAAGTCACGTCACTGTCAGGAAAACATAAGCACCACAGCAAAAATCTGGAAACAGGCCCCATCCAGGTAATTTATTAGTGTTTGCCTTTAATTAAACAGTAACCATGTGACCAACAGATTGGGATCAAAGACATGCAGATAAAATGGGCAAAAAGGTCTTGTTACACTACTGGATGTTTACTTTATGATTTTTTTATTTCATTTATTTGTTTATTTATTTTCGGGAATACCAATAGGTACAGATCCCATTTACAGACTCTGTAAAGCAGATACATGTACAGTATATAAATAATATACATAAATTATATGTTTTCACAACAATAAAATTGTGATATTTACTTCTTGTCTATCAAATGTCCATGCATATATCTCCATACTGCTCAGACACTCTGCTATTCAATTTATAACAATTAATACTTATTAATTTATTGGCAAGTAATTAGCATTTAATGGTCTACTCAGGAATTGCTGACTGGTAGTTGGGATTTTGGGCAGAGTATATGACCCAGAGAAACCTCCTAACCAGGACTTGGCCAACTGACCAATAGACAACTGGATATGCCCACAATTAGTTAGCCCACTGATTAGTTAGCCTACAGTTAATTAACCCACTGATTAGTTAGATTCACTGGTTGATTTGTTGCTTCATGAAAACTTCACAGAACTTTACCCATGTCACGTATTTTGTCAGTTCTAATTTCACATTCAACGGGGACCCAGCATCGGCCCGACAGCAAGACCCTGACGCCATTTTACTGACACCAAACGTTTCATTCTCAGCTCATCAAAACACCATCACATTAAAGACAGCATGACCTCATATCAGAAAGTCATACAATGAAACATTGTAGACATTGCACAACAATCAGTTTTTGACATAGCAACAGCTCCAGGCCCTGCTTCACACTAGCACCACCTCACTGGATTAAAAAAACATGCTGCCTCCCCATTCCCACATGTATCTTTTCTCTTCTGCAATACAACTTTGTTTCCTGGAATATCATTAGCTGTACATGATTTATTCACTTTCCCATCCATATGTTCCAAGCATGCCTACTGTGCAATTTCCACGTCTTTTATTCACCGCCACGGTCTGCAGCAGTCAAAAAGGAAACAACTATTCAATATACACATGTACACATCTGGTATGCATGTCCATGCTTTAGAGTTACATCCCTTATTAGAGCGACAAGATAATTAAAGCTCATATGATGCCAAGCCTGACTGCCATGATCATACTAACATCACTCATCGTCCAGTCTCATTAATCACCTTAACATCCTGATACACAGTACACTGGCCCGTCAGTTCCTTATTCAGTGCAAATGGCTCACCATTCTGGAACACCTGACCCCCATAACCTAGAATCTGATACACTGTTACCAAGGAAACCTTCAAGCTAAAGGGGCCTAAATCTAACAAAAGCTGGTGTTCATATATAGAGGCAAAATTAATGAGGAGCTACAAAGTTAAACTGTATACAGAGGCAAACTCAGACCAATTTCAATCCAACCGAAACTGGAAACAGGCTGGTTACCAACTGACTCTGAACTGAGTAGCAGTGTAATGAAGAGCACCTGCTCAGTACGCGGTTCTCAGGCTGTATTACACTTGTATTATTTATGACCAACCAGTTCAATTCAAAGCTGATACCAACCAATTGGTAACAGCTTGTTCATGGCTTGAAGTTGTTACTGAACTGGTAGGTTGTCAGGCATAGGAAGTCATGGTCAGAAGAAAGTCTGAAGTTTGTCAAGAAAGTCTGATAATACCACATTCTACCTAGAAACTACACAAGCAATCACCTGTTCTCAAAACATCAACTGCCTTTTGTTTTTCAAATTTTCAAGTCTGAAGTAGATCAGCCAATTGGAGGAAAATCCCCTGGGTTATAAACAATATCAGTGTCACTACATGTATTTGATTGGTATCATTTGATGGGAAAGTGTTCAGAAACCAGATTGTACATAACTGTTAACTGCTGTATAATATGGGTTCACTACCAACAAACCAACTTGTACAAAACTATCACTGAGCAGTACTAAGCTGTAACCAAATGGCACTGGAAGGAAAGGCCCAGCTCAGAACCAGCCTGTGCAAGGTTGCCTCTACATCTGGAGCACTTGACCTTATCATAAACGGAATGCCCCAGAGTAGATCTGAACACTGAAAGTACCGTAACAAAATGGGGCGTTTTCAGCAGGCTGAAAAGAAAGAACAGCTTTTCAGTATCTGTGAACCTCCTTAACCCAGCTCCCGAACCCCTCAGTTCCACTGCCAGGCAACTTCTACATCCCACAGGAAACTGATTTATGGACCATACTCAGATCATGTACACGTACCAAGCAAAACAAGAACCTGGGGGAAGGCTGACGTGTCTGTCTGCACGGTCAACGAACCTCTGAAGCATTAACTCACACATGTGCTTTAAGAGAAAAGGTCTTTTTTATTCCTGAATTATGAAGTATGTGGCTGCTACAACACATTTATGCATTTTTTCATGCATTTAAAAAATCTGCACAAATGTTTTTTTTTAACCACACAGAAATAAAACAGCTACCTTCAGGGTACAGCTAACCTAAACCAGCAAAAAAAAAAACCAAAAACCTTCTCAGAAAAATGATTTTAAAAATACGCTTTACTCAAACTCCCACTTTTTATTTATCTTCAAGAGTTACTTAATGCATTGACAAAGGTGGATTTCAACTTACACATATTGTACACTTTTTACATGTATAGAAAACACGGTATATCTCAGCTGTGGCTTTCCTGGGCTTGATGTGATATGTTTATGTACAGTATACAAGAATCCTGGGGCCTCTGGCATGCCATGAGTGAAAGGCTGCAGAAGCTATTAGCTAACCCCCAAACTGTTATAACTGATGTCTTCAGGTCACAGCGAAAGTCCTCATTGGTGTAAAAATAGAAATCGTCTGCTACTGGGTCGATTACCTTTGGAATTTGAAATACCAGACACCTACTAAATATCCCTTCCCGAGATCAGCACACAAATAAAATGAAATACAAATCAAAGTACACAAATGCAATATCCTGTATAATTCAGGGTTAACACTAAAAGCACACCACGAAAAATGGATACATGTATATGTTCTCTTTTGGTAAAATCTGAGTTTTCTGTAACTGCCGGGTGTCAGAAGTGGGACACGCGTACAGCTTATTCAGCTGATGTAAGCAGGTATCAGTGGGGAGTACAGCCATAAGGCCAATCTCTCCATGCCTAAGGTGTTAAGTCATAACCCAGCTTGATAACTCTGAGCTTGGGGTAATCGTACCCATCATTACCTCATGTTATATACAACAACATGTACTTCCCCTCAAATCAGCAAGATTTGTCTCACTTGCATGTACTTATGAAAACTGAACTGCACCAAAAACATAAACAGTGAAATCAGCTGAAGCAACACTTGGGGCTACTAGCGTACATAAACATGTTGCTTATAAACACTGGTTCTCATATATATGTTTTATTACTTTTTGTTTTCTTTGTTTTTCTTCTCCACACCCAATTAGAAGCTCTCTTAAAATAAACAGAATTTTACAGAGGTCAAAAGTCCACGGAGATACATGTGAGACTGTGGACAACATAACCCATATCTGTCACAAAATCAGACACCTTTTCATCGAGGCATAATTACCCGAATTCGTAGAGTTTCAGTGAAATTACAGCAACAACAAGAAATGCATTCTACATACTGGGCAAACGACTCCAAATTTGAAAGAAGTCCACATTCAGAGACATTAAGTAATTTCCCCAGTAGGATGTCCTACATCCTCCCAAACAAACCTCAACACACCTGTCTAATATCAAGAAAACTCTCAGAATGAAGCTAAAAGAAAAACTTATTTTACGAGTGAATCTTAGGTCTTTTACCATAAGACAAGTGCACCAAAGTTACAAATATACAAAACTGTAATGAAAAAAGCATTGCAAAACTAAATTACTTTAAGACCTTTGGATACAGCAGAATACACGTACTTGTCACCTAAAAATTTTAGCCCTTAAAAATGAATACACAGACCTCAAAATGACACCTTGATGCTAACACATTGTTCATTCTGATAAAAATGTAAACCTCAAAAAAACCCCTCTTGGGTGCCTCCGTAAAGTGGGTGAATTAATTGGTATCAAGAAAAATCATTAATGTATCACCTGAAAATGGCTAAAGTTTAGGTGAAGTACAGCAAATTAAACCTCAGAGGATTCCATAAATTTTCTGGCTGCTTTTATTTCTCATTCATACCTGTATCTTATCTTCCCCTATTTTTATCCTAATGCCTTCTTAACACTGTGCGCACTTTATCCAACCTCCAATCAGATAGGACAAAGTTAGTAAACACCAAGGACATTGAAATAAACATCACCAGCTCAGATTTCTACCATTCCACACATAATCCCAGAAGTTTTCATATAACACGCAGGCACATTTAAGACTTTTAAACACAACGCATGATGAAAAGGTAGAGTAACTGTCTCATAGTCTGAAAGACTGCAATCAAACCCTGACTCAGATACTCAGGGTTATCCCCCCTTAAAAACTCTGCAAACCCTTCAAAGTGCTGAAAATCAAAAGCACACTGAAGATAAATTGCTAAGACTGACAGAGTCTGCCAAAACCGTTTTGCATATTACATCATGATTCTGCATACTGATGTGATATGTTTAATGATTACATAAGAGCGTACATATCGAAAGACTTAGCTAACTCTTTCAAAAACAGGTGATATGTCGAACACATGGCTTTAATGATGCACCCTTACGAAGCTATGCACTGTGAGTACTCCAACTTTGCTGACAGATAAGTCATAAAGAACTGATTCTGGTCTTTCATGTCTACCAATCACACACATGTAAATACCTTCTCTTATGACACAGTGCAAACACATAAATAACCAGCAATTACTATTTACTTAACAGGTGTATGCATATAAATTGTGATCACGGGATCAAGAATATCACATCAACTTGTGAGTTGCACACAAAAAAAAAAACCCATAAAAGAATGTTTATAGACGATTAAAGCAGAAAGTGATCCTTTTATGTTGTCCAGTTTTAACAAACAGAAAGTATAGTTTATTCGACTGATCAAAACTGGTCACACTTTCATGGAAGAAAAAGAAAATTTTTGTGAATGCATATGTTAAATTTTTCAGAAAAGAAATCAATCTTGCAAACTGATTTGTTTTGCTTACTTAATTAGGGTTTTATGTTGTATTACTATTTATTAATTGATTGGTGTTTTATGCCGTACTCAAGAATACTTCACTTATAGGACGGCAACCAGGATTATGGTGGGAGGAAACCGGGCAGCAAGGAACTGCTATAAATCAACAGCAACCAACGGTAACAGAATCCAGATGTGAAAATGACGATAACACAAAGATAATACTGTTCTCCAATAAAAACAGCTTTCTGAAATGTAACATGCTTTCAACTCTTAGAAAACACCTTACCCAATAGATTGTAATCCAGTATTTTAATTGTTAGTTACAAGTCTTAACACAATGATCAACTGTTCTCTTTCACAGTTCTCATAAAACCTTTCACAAACAAAATCATAAGTTCCTTGAGAGCAGCATTTCACCCTGCATGACTGATTCTTTAAACCCTAAGTTTACAATGAATGGTGGGTGGGGAATGCAAGTGTCTCGACATACACAGGGTTACAATATCCTCTCATCAATCAACCTAAGCTCCCAAAACCAGCATATCTGTGTCCTTAACAGAAGTCACTGACAGTCTGACAGACACCGACAAAAGGCTAATTCATGGAGGTATTCCTGTACACCAAACTCTGCCATCCTGACATGTGTGACATGATACACCCATCCTACATGCACATGGACTTTAGAGTGGAAGGGTTTGAACCTTGAAATGTCTCATTACATTACGGTGTAATAATATGTATGTCATCCTTCACTGTCACTAACATGGGATTGGGCTGGCGGTGTTTTTCAAGGCTGGATGATGTTATCTCTTGTCTGGGTGGATGGTGTTATCTGCTGTCTGGGTGGATGGTGTTATCTGCTGTCTGGGTGGATGGTGTTATCTTCTGTCTGGCAGGATGGTGTTATTCCATGCCAGTTGGCATTATCTCCTGTGGCTGGATGGTGTTATCTCCTGTCTGGTTGGATGGTGTTATCTCCTGTCAGGCTGGATGGTGTTATTCCTTGCTAGATGGTGTTATCTCCAGTTTGGCTGGATAGTGTTATTCCTTGCTAATTGGTGTTATCTCCAGTCTGGCTAGATGGTGTTAACAACTGTGCTGAAAGTTACTTCTACCAACACAGAATTTCCATATTTATCTTTTCAAAATTGTCTTATAAGCCATACTGCACTGATACCACATCTCAGGTCATCAGGTTTATTGGTGAGGTGGAAGGCTGGGTGTGGTAGGGGTGGTGTGGGATGGAGGGTTTGGTTTGTTAACTCACTGGAAACATGCTACAAACTCACCATGCACAATGCAGGCAAGCTGATAATATTATTTTTTTCAAAAACTCCACAAACTTTTATCCTGTTTACATATGCTTCCAATAGCTAGCATATCTCACAGGGCTGCCCTAACCTTGATAACTGTCACCTCACCCCATGGGCGCAGAGAACTCAACTCACACAAAGTGAACAAGCTATGACAGTCTGAAGTGGCTATCAACAAGGTGCTTAGCTGACCCACGTGCACCCATTTTGCAGCCTTACTTGACTTAGGCAATGCAGACTGTGGTTTGAGTCTGTCGGGCCAGCTCTTATATAATCTGCACCACTTAAAAACCCAAATATACAAATCCCCCTGTAATCCCAAGACATGAACCCATTCAAGACTGCAGTTTGGCTTTTTGACCTTTCTGAGAGTTAACTGTTAAGACTGTTCATCAATGTTTTCCTTTACCATTAAAGTCAAAGCAATACTTGCTTATTATAATAAACCACATGCAGGTCTCCATGTACTAATTTATCCATGAACCATAAAATACATGTACAAGTACATTATAACAAAGATTAATTGCTGACACTAATTACAATTGACAAAATACTGCATAAAAACTTTGTAGCAAAGCAAATGTGCACCGAACACAGCATGTACATGTATGCACGCATTTACAAATACATGCTTGCTTCACAAATCATCCCTTTTTAGCAGACGAAAAACAAACTACACATTTTCCAACATGTGAGTTATTTATCCAATTCACCATTTTTTCATTGTTGATTTTTTTTTCATAATGGACAAATTGGTGGAGTTTGTCTTAAAACCTCCCCACACTACATCATTGGTAGTAAAAACTGAGGTACCTTTCACTTCCAGAAGCTTTATATGAGGCTAATTTTTAGAACAGATATTATTAGTGCTGAAAGCTCAAAACTACATTTCACTCCCAGCATTTTTAGGAAATTAAAGACCTGAATATGTTGTTCAGAGAAACATGTGTATTCCGGTTAAAATTACATGTATATCTGCTAAAAAGAGACAAAATGTTCCAGAAATTAGAAGAATTAGGCTGTTCAGGATACACAACACTGCTGGGGAACTGGAGCATTAGGTGCACCAGCTTCACTTCTTCACTAGCATCATCTGTGACCTGTAGTAAAAGTCCAACAACTTTAGCATCATTTCCAAGCCAATTAAAATACCATCTGCCTAAGCATTAAATTTCAGTCATGACCAGATGCTGTCTTCAGATTCAGGCAGGGGGAGACTTCACCACTTCCGTGGCCATGAAGAAATCAAAAACAAATTTGTCCTAATCTTTTGGAATCTTAATATACTGGCACCACTCCCAATTTAAGGCTCAGAAGCTGGTTCCCACCACTGAATACCTCCCGCTACTTGATTCTCTGTGCTATCTTTACCCCTCAGAAGTTTCATGTATGTTTACTTGGTTATGTTCAAACTTGAAACAGATCGTCATCAGCATGGGTCTTCAAAGTAGTTTACAGACTAACAGCTCAACAAACAATCTGGGAAATGACAGACTCAGTGATCTCTTATCCTGATATAGAATGATTCATGTTATCAGAGGTAATAATCCACACCAATATTCACAACTAATATATCATAACTGCAGCCTGGGGTTTGCTACAGTGCATCACATTGCAGGACACATGTACTAAATGCGTTCCAAATACTTTTATCCAAGACAGACAATTACATATTTAAAGGAATTGAGTTTAATGTCATTGTAACATATCATGTGCATGTGTGTAAGAAAAATGTTGCAAAAGTTTAAATTTGAAGCCAAGCACATACATTAATTTCCACCTAATGTACAATATAAATGTTAAATAGCCCAAAAATCTCACCCATGGCTATTTTCTTCAGTCATTCTGAGAATTCTATCAGTCTTAAAAAGGTGAAACCCGATGATGAAGGCTACATTCATATAGGGCAGTCCCATCACAGTTGAATCTCAGATACCATGTCAAATAATTCAGGGGCTATGGACTGAGCATTCACTGCCAAGCCAAAAGTATCAACCAAAACGTTGGCAAGTGGAGGTCACTCATTCTGGGTATACCACAGGGCATCCCTATAGCCATGACTGGTATATTTGATGGGTAATTTTGTGTTCAGTTCAAATACATGTAGCTCTATTTGAGGAGTAAGATGTCAGATCAAAGGATCTCTGAGGTGGCATGATGGCACCACTTCCATTTAAAAAGCAAATAGGACATGCTGAGAGATTTCATTGGATGGACAAGTCAGGCTAGTCTGTGACTAGGTCGAACTGGGTGTGGTAATAAAATGGCCACAGGATCTTCTGTGGCAACAAAGAAACCTTGACATTGTGATGGTGCAATTACCCAGACATGAATGTATGATTAACCTGGTATGGAACTGAGCTTGGATCTGGTGCTTGAGTTTACAAAAACCTGACAGTGTAGTAACCCTATAGTGACTGGTACTCTGTGTATATTTACACAGACATGTGCATGCAGAATATTGTTGAACATCAATTAATGCTAATCTTTTAGTTCAGCTCTCATAACAAGCAAATCAAGTGGCTGTCTTCAGTTTAATGGAACACTTACAGGTTTGGGGTAAGCTGCTTATTGTTCAAACAATTTATCTACCCCTATATAAGTGTGCAATTCTGTACATGCTAATCACCTCAATTGCCAATCATGTGGTGAGAGGGCTATTTTGGTGAGCCAGGCTCTCCTAATGAGATCAAGGAGGGTCAGAGGTATACCAACAGTGACAGTTTAATATTGGGTAATGTGATAGACTTTATCAACACCTGTGCCACTCTCCATTGTCACAGCTAACACTGGTCAGGTTTTGAATGGCAGCATCTATATAGAACAGGACAGTAAGTTCCAAATATAAGCCACTCTGTGCATTAATTAGTGCATTAGCTAAACAGGCCTATAACAAATCATCCTGATCGTAATGAGCTTGCTGGCCTATAAGCATGGTACTCCACTGATGAGCTCCATTTCTCCATTACTTCCTGCTACATGTATAGGTGCAGGTACCACACAGCCAGTCTGCTCTGCTCGCATCCTCTTAAAGGGGCCCAGCTGTTTGCATTGTACTCATCATGACTTAAAAACATATTATCTCTCTACATTGATAATTCACACTAGTTTCCGATTTTGTATCAGTATGTAACCAATTATACATATAACCATAAACTGGACTAGATACATGGATGTACATGCAGAGCCACCTATGAATGACTGAAAATTTACCAAAGTATCTCTGTTTATAAGGACTGATTTCCTCTAAACAGTCATTTGGTACAACTGCTACATGGGTGTTATATATGGAATATCCTATGCAAGGAATATCTCAGAGACACTTAGTACTGTATGTAAACCAGCCCACTGTGCCAGCACGTTAAAAGAGCATAGACATACCCTTAGAAAGTGTGTGTGTGTGTGGAGGACGGGAGGGGGGAGGCTGGGAGGGGGAACACCTGTATGAGATGTCACAGGCTCCAGTAATTTACCTCTGTTTGCAAACGTTTATATCTGCACATCTTTAGGGTATCGATCAACTAAACCACATATGTATGTCTGCAATAGCCCTTCCCCCCCCCCCAACCAGGTGGGGTTGGTGGGCCACTGAAGCCATTGTGTTCACAGTCAACACAATGTCCCCAATGGAATGTTAAGGAAATATGCTCCTTACTGAAAAGATGCCCTCAGTATTACAACCAGAATTTTCACAGTCAACAAAATGTTTACAAAGGGTATTCACAAAATCCTTACTTATCCCGATATGTCTGCAAGAGAATGTTAACAAAAAGCTTCTTATGTTTCATGTTTCATGCACAAAGACTCCATGCAAAGAAATATTTACTAAAACTTTACAAGTTTCTTCAAACTTGGCAAAAAATGTTAGCTTCACCACTCATGCAAATGAAAATAATTTCAATGAAAAATTATATGCATATTTCAAATTTTTCAATAAGATAACTAAATAAAGAAATATCTACCATTTCATGGTGGGCTGCTATTTTACAATGCATACGTTCTTCCTCTGTTGGATTAGTGCTCCACTGTTTGGGGCTCTGCTTCTAAAGAGTTACTTGACAGCGTCTTATGACTACGGAAACATGCAGTACGAGTGATTCTTGATGCTCCGTATACCACACCAAGCAGCGAGATGTTTAAAAAATTGAAATCGATGATAATATATGAATGCATTGAATACCAGAAGGCGGTATTAATGTTCAAATGTTTGAATGATCTCTCGCCACCATATTTATCAACTCTATTTGTGTCAACAGCTTCAGTTTACCAAAAATCACTTAAGATCAACATGCTCAAACAATCTCAACCTAACAAAGGTTGAAGGATTCTTTCCGTTGCTCAGGTGTGACCATCTGGAACACACAGCCCATATCTGTCAAAAAATCACCGGATTTATTGTCATTTAAAAGATGTTTAGAAGCCCACATTTTCTCCAACACTTTTCTATGCCACTAAAACCAGTTTTGATCTTGGTACTCACATGAACTGATCACGTGTTGACGTTCTGTTGATGGTTTGATGATATGTGTACATAGATGACCATACAGTGCTCTTTTTAAATTGTACTTTTAGACTGTAAAGCCTTTTTTCATTGTCATATTCATATTGTTTCTATTTATATAGTATAGTTTGAAGGTAATGGTTTAGATTGCAGATCTTAGATAGGGGTATGTATGTGTGTGTGAATGGGTGTTGTGTGAGGGGCTCAAGGAACATTGGTCCTGTACTAATTGCACCTCCTCGTTAAATAAAGTATTATTATTATTATACTTGTATTTCAATATACAAAATTCCATGGGTCTTGAGTAGTATATGATGTACATCAGTGACAATGGCAATGTTGTTGTGGTACATGGAATACAACGGAGACTGTTTTGATCGTAAACTGTGTGTTTGCCTGTAGTGTTTTCAGCACACTATCCACACTGTTTCAATCACAGAACAACGGGATATCCTTCGGGCACGGTTGACAATCTAACATTGCAGTGTGCTTCACAGTGTAAAGTATTCTTTTTACACATTTATAGAGCTATGGGTCATTAAATTCCTTATTCAGTTTTTGGAGTGTAAAAAATTGGGCAGTAGGCCCTACCCACAATGAGCGCACTAAGGTTGCTGGGTGTTTTTAACGTCTACAAGAGTATATGCTGTCGTGTCAATCTACATGTGTACATGCAACAGCATGCAACATGGGAGTTTTAAGTGGAACACTTTGTACTGTTCTAACAGATCAGAATTACATTTCTTCCTTGATAACAATAAGACACCAAGCTACTTCCTGTTGTGCATCAGTCATCAGTGCATCATTATGATTTCAATGATTAACAAACTACTCATGTTCTGGGTCTTCAGGGAGAAATTCCCAAGCGGCATTGTAACATTGTTACATGTAGGCACAAGTATGTGTATACCTGGCAGCAATGACAGACAACTGAAAATAGAAATCAGTAATAAATTATAAAATGCACGTATATCTATTGCTCACCTCCAAGTCCATGATGGTGTCCACGGCCATCTTGGTGTCCGTGTCTAGGCCCGGGCTGATCTGAGCTGTACAGGTAGAAGTCTCCAATCCCACCCAAGTACCTCACATCAAACAGATTGTGGCTGCCACCCCCGACATGAGAGGTGCCGTAACTGGGGAGGCTGTGCGTATGCTCATAATGGGAGTCGGCATCATCGGGCCAGCGGGACACAAAGCTGCGATTGTCACGATTAAAGGCACCCCGGTGATTCCGACCCACATTGTATGTGAAAAATCTGCAAATACAAGTTATGATGCATGTCCATTAGAGTGCCCTGAATATGCACATCCCCATTTACTTGTGTGGAGAGCTTAACAAAAAACATCTCATTTCTTTAAAAAATCAATGGAAGTCAGGTTTATATAGGTGGAGGAAATTGGGCAAAATTAATGCAACAGAAATTAATGCCCATGTTCTCTTCCAGGTTGATACGCATAAAAAAAAAAAATAAACAGAATAAAATCCCCGATTTAAAGTCGCAGCTGAACCAGCGAGAGGTGGATTTCCGCAGCGATCTCACTGGTCGATGGCTAAATGGTTTCAGAGCTGGTGATGCTTTAATTACAGGGATCTGCAGTGCACTGTGCAAAGGACTTAACTGTAATTACCTCTTGGTAGATATAATACATCAATGAGTAACGAGTACATTTGAGGATAGCTCAAGCTGGACAAAGTTTAGGTTCATACGTCTAAGAAAATTACGTTGTTACATTTCTGCAAGTGGGTGCTGAAACAAGTTGTATTTATTTTCACATGTATTCAAACGTCTGTTCAAGAATTTTTCCCTTGGATGACGATACTTTTAGAGTGGCAGGAAACCGAAAGAAACAAAATTAGAGTAAAACTGCTACAACACAACAGCCCACATTGTTTAACAACCTTCAGTATTCATAAAAGTGGAAAGACTTTCAAAACTAAGTCAATTAGCAAATTTTATTAAGACTGATCTAAAATCCATAAGATTAGGGTTATCAAACTGTAAATCCATAGAAACAGAAACTAAGAGACGGTCTCTTAACTGAACAACTCAGAAATACATGAGGTTCTCACCTGAAAGCCATAGCTGATTACTGTGTATTACTCTGACACACTTCTGTACAACTCACTGGACACACTGAGTACAATTCGGATATACTGCTAGAAATTTGTCTCTGAAAAACAGGAAACATTGACTTCAAAATGTATACGTAACATTGCATATAGGCTTTGTCTAGCTGTCATGAGCAGAGGTGAGAGGTCAACCAGCTGCACCATTGTGACGAAGCTAAACTGCATGTATCACATGTCACCAAGGTAAACATGCAACTTAATGTACCATCCAGGAAAAGCCGATGACTGCACCATTTATGACAAAGGTGTCCTCACCAGTTCAATATGTGATCCTCATGTTACATGTATGGACGCAGTTCTTCTGCAGACAGCTTCACCACAGACATGACTGACTACACCATTATGACAAAATCGACTGCATCCCAATGCCATGATCATCAATTCTACAAGATAGCATTAAATGAACACACCAATAGCTGTAATTTTTGCATCGCAATCAGTGTACCTGGCCACATCAAGAGATTGGACAAATTGGGACAAATACTGTACAGTACGTAGCATGGAATTTTGTCTCAAAAAATTCATTGTTTAATAAATGTTGTAAAATGTTTGTGTTTTTTGTGGGAGCCTAAACCTACATTGCTGCAGTACCCAGTTTATCATCTTAATAACGACAAATATCAGACCACCTTTTTAAAATCAACAGAACTCTTGAAATCAGAAGAAATTAGTAACTTATTAGGCAAAGAAGAAATTGTATGTCATTTATGGTAATTTAGAATATCTACTTCTACAAGTGCACAGGTACGTGTACAGTACAAATGTATATGACATGAAACCTACTGTGAGCGTAGCTTAGGTCAATATAACACATGACCACAGGGGCAAAATGCTTCATCAGTGCATACCACATACTGCAGTACTTCAGCATTAACAAGGAAAAAACTCTAACATAGTTTTTAGAAGTTTTTCTCTTTGGATCTTAGTACTACAGGTAGAACTGCATTTTGAGACTAGAAAGCCAATCAGCAGCAAAATCTAAGGAGAGGAAAAGACAGTTAGAGGAGGTATCTGGATAGTTAATGGAAAGTACATGAACTACCATAATGAACTTCATCTCAGTTGGACATGACAGGTTAAGTGGCCGGTGCTGAGACCACTGTAATGACCGGGGCCAGGATGTGCGCCTCAAGATTAAAGGTCAAATTTATATGAGATCAAATGTCAGAGACCAAACTGAATGTTCATGCATCTACATGATTGGATCATTACAAAAAAAAAGGGACAGTTATAACATCATCTTTAACACTGAGCAACCCGGTAAACATTGGACAATTTGACTAGGGGCCTCTACGTGGTTAGGACTAGGACTAGGGTCAAGGTGGTTAGTGCAGTACTCCTGGGCTTCCGCGGAATTAAGGTCTGTAAGCAACCTGCAGATGGTCGTGGGTTTCCCCATGACCGGAAAATTAAGTCATGCCAAATCTGACTTGAGAAGATTTGTGAAAAAACCTATCTTCAAAGAAGTTCTGAATTATGAACCACATTTCTGATACCACCATAAAATTACATACCATGTAACGCACAAAAGCAGGTTTTCTTGGATTCAAACTTAATGAGGGTATAATAATTAGAGGCAACTTGTTACATTTGTGCATACAGCAATGGAGTATAATTAACTGCTAACCATAGGCCATCATGCTAGAGGACTTGTGCAGAACAGGTGCAAACAGGGAAGTAGGTGTGTGTGCTATCAGTTGTGTAAACACCTGTATCTGATATCAAGTATAACTATTGTTTGATAGCCCTTTTGTAACCAAATAAATTATCACTTTAAATAAACCATATATGTTATTAACCCAGACAAATTTGATGCTAGGTTTATAGGATGCAGCTAGTTGACCTCTCTCTATATATCTGAAACACAAAGCCCTTACATATTTCATTATATGTCACAAACATTTTAACAAGAACAACTCATATTACATTTTTAACTAGTAATATGATATACATGCAGTGGTTTTGCTCAGGGATAACTGAATACCAGTATGTTTCAACAGGTTTGTTTTTGTGTTATGGGTCTTATGGATATGAATTCACATACAGGTTAAAGTCCTTGTCCATTATGGGGCCTAATGAAATCTAACATTGCACAGCACAGACAGAACAGGCATTAGCCCAACAATGAACCGCATACTTAAAAGTGTGCCATATTTAGATCCCAATAAAGAATTATATTAATTAAGAATATATATATATATATACTGATTGCTTGAACTGGTTCAATACTAGGTCATGCTTTGTGGTTTTAATTATGAAAAAGATCAAGTAACTACATGTATGAGTATGTAAATTTGAGACACGTATACCAGCGGCTGCAGGCTGTGTTTGCAAAATATATCAGGTAAGTACATCCAGCAGGCTGACATAATAAGTTACTACCATGCATGTATTGACTCTACAAACACTATTAAATATGTGTCCTGTAATACATGTGCACGGAAACCTTATAATGTACTTTAAGCTACAAGACTCTCAAATTTGTCTTTGTCGCAGTGCTATTTTGACAACCTGGATTCCTGCTTTCTCCCAGAGCAGTCTGTGTTTCGTCAACTCTACTCTTAGATTCTATTTATTAAACTTGCAAAATGATTTCCTAAGCTTTGAAAATGAGAGCTTTCAAAATGGATGTTACTGAAATATAAATCTTGCAATGGTATGCCACGTAAATTCAGCATTATTTGTCATGCAAAGCATCCAACAGCACATAACCTTACTACTACATGTGTTGAAGTTTTAAATAACCTTTATACCTAAACTTTCCACAACTTTTACTTTTCTTCTTGGTCACAAATTCCTTGTGTATTAGATGCTTCTGCTCAGTTCACAATTCAACATAAAATATGAATGTTTACTTTATTTACACGCAGTCAACTAGCATGCATTTAACAAATTATGGAATACAGAAGACGAGCTCTAATCCCACAACGACATTACACTAGCTAATTAACTTCACGTGTGTAAAAAAATAAAAAAAATTGCCATCCACTAAAATAAAGAAGAAAATTAAAAGCAAACAATCGTTTGAAATTGAATGCGTTCAATTACAGCATTACACAAAAAAATCACCTATAGGTGTATAAGTACCTACCTTACTGTGAATGGATAGAATGCAAACAAACAGTCCACTGGTCTGAAGGTCACTGAGTTATATATATACCACCCCAGAGATTATAACAGTGGTGTGGGTGGTGGTTGTGGGGCACCTCATGCAGTGGGAGGCTCTTGACTGTCGCCAGGAAAAAGAAAAACCCTCCTAAGTTTATGATAATCTACAGGCTTGTCGGTCAGGAAACTTAACTCCTCTCCCTTTACCTCTGATACTAGCACCAGGAACTAGTTAACCCTGCATGCCCCTCCCACCAAATCTGTAGGCCAGCCATAGGCCTGCTCCACAGAAAGACCACTCTGACCTTAACACCTCCGCCACATACACTAGAGTCTTTCCTCAAAGCACACAAACTTCCTCTGGCACCATGTGACAAGATTGAAATGTTAATTACATTGCTACTTAAGGACTTAAAATCATCGAATTAATTAGATTATGGAATTTATGGGTACAAATTTGTAGCTAAATTAAAGTGGTCTTTGACACTCCTCAAAACTGCTACTAAATATACATGGTGTATTTCTAACACTGAAATGTTCACTTAGTACTTTGATTTCCCAGATACCTCAGTGACAAACATCAGATTGACTTCTCACTTCCTGTGACCTTTTGGGGCATTATTACAGGCCATATACAGTCAGTATTGACAGTGACTGGTCACTCATACAGCTCAAGTGCAGTGAGACACTGAACCCCCATCAAAATACACTGTTTACAATTGATTAATCAATGTACTGTCTAGAATTACTCCACAATCAACTTTAATTACATGCACAGGATGAGAAATACATGCTGCAAAATGCTGTGTCACAGAAAAGTTCTTCATTTGGCACACTCAAAACTTTGAGAAAGGAAAGGGGATTAGTGAACAGGACGAGGTCTTCATTGAGTTTCGAGAACAGTTTCGACACTTGCTGCACATCTTGCCTGCTTTATAGAAAGAAGTTCTCGGCACCACCCACATGTATAGCTTCTTGGAAGAGGGCAGGGCTGATTTCCCCAAAGGCAGCAACCTTCCTTACATAATTATCCTGGCCTACAGGTATAATGACAACACACCACTCAATTCCACATAAACAATCCTTACAAAGAAATAGCTGTGAGATTTTTCAAGGGAACAGCAAAAAGCATGTATATTACCTGGAAGCACGGGAGGCTTGCTGAGAACTAGCTGGCCTAACAAAAACCCCTAGGGATAGGGGACACTATAAACACCTGTTGGAGAAGAAAGCTAGCTCTCATCTATGAAATCTTGTTCACTAAGTTTATACACAGTTGTCCACGACAGTATACGTTCATGTTTAATTATTCCACTCAGATGATCAGCTTCATGTACATTATAGTAGTTCATTTATTTATTTCATTGTTGTTGAACATTACATTCAGGAATTTACACTGACACTTCATGGTTAAGTTTATGGATGGAGCACCCATTGTAATTATTGGTGGAAGAATTCACAGGAGCTCTGGCGAACCACCAACCTTTGGTAAGTCATTGACAAGCTTTCCAACTTGTGACTACACTATATTGGTTGAAGTCTTATGGTCTTCAAGAAACATTAGACTGCACAAACTTTAGCTCCACACCAGAATCGTTAATTGTTTATGCTGCCGCAAAAGGCCCCAGAAGCAGTGAGAACGCAGGATCTACAAATTACCAGTCCAAGGTCGTTTTTGAACTCCCATCCGGTGTGTCCTATGACATAATGTACATGGATATATGTATATTCCATAATGAACCTGCAATGCACAGTGCATAAAATAATGCCTACACATGTAGCCTAGATGTAGATCAGTTTGGCCAGGTGTTGTTATCAGAAACAATGATGTAGAACAGAAAAGTTCACTTGGAGAGCCTAATATCAACAGGAAGGGAGCCAGGCAGGCTAGATATCCATCATTCTCAGCCTGAACTGTAAACAGTTACCTCAGCTAGAAACAATATGTCAGTACTGATATGAGCCAGCTGGTAGATGACACCAGGGGTAGATGAACTCAGTCCAGAAGATAGAGGATTACAAAAGCGATACAGGAACTGCACTGGATAAGGCGAGTCAAATAGAACACTGCATTAGAAGTTGGGGGATTACACAACAGAAACATGAATTCTGCAGAATCAGCAAAACTGATTGCCACTGTGTAGGAGATATAAATTTCGGAGTATTGTGTTCAAGACCATAGAATCAAATCACATAAGTATATAAAAATATAAATATCATATATGGAGGATATTGCACAGCAAAGGTTGAAGCCCATAAATATTGCTCGAGTGAGAGCTGGATTATCATTTCCACCTTTCACGAGAACAATATTTATGGCATTCAACCTTAACTGTGCAATATTCTATTTATTATTTATACTTTTACACTGTCATGATTTTGTGTATTTAAAGAAGTTTTAAGTTATGATTTTAGCTGCAGGCCTTCAAAGATCTGTCAATATCATGACAACGTACAGGTATGAATTACATCTAGTATGATGCGTCTTCTTGCGTGAGGTCAGAATTCAGCAATCGTCTAGACTTGTATGATAACGTCATCCCACTGAGCTCAGATTGAAACGTCATAAAAACAAAGTGCTTCATTTTCGACGTCACAGCATCTGGATCATGGGTCAAGGTCACCATCAGTGTAATATCAAAATGTAATAACAAAAGTGATATCTAACTAGTGAAGATCTCCCTTTTATCAGTTAAGGAAATACTGGGATTTCACTGATGTATAAATAATAAATGATACACATACACTGTTTAAAAAAAGCTGGGTCCTTTATCACATGCTAATCTGTTGTAAGCATAAGTATACCAATAAGGTCACAAAGATAATACATCATTAAAACTGTAGCGGACAGACTGCAGTTATATGACCGGCCTAATGGTTACACATATAGCTGACTCATGATAAAACATTATTTGTAAGCTTTCAGAGCATAACTTGTGTTACACCATGGATAAAATCAAGCTGTTACAGATTTCAGCTGAGAAAAGGATTATCTCATATACGTGTAATCTACATCAAACTATGTGGGATTCCTGTGTCAGCCAATTCTACTCATTTATTTACTGATTTAGTTGATTATTTATTTGATTGGTGCATAATGCTGCCTTCCAGAATATTTCAGTTGTATTGGCCAAGCAGTCACCTGTATGTGGGAGGAGGAAACCAGAGTGCAGGTGGTATATAAACTGACCACATTTTGTCATGCAGGTAACGGACTTAAAAGTCACTGCCTTAGTAGATAGAGCTTAGATTCCAGCAGTGTGCGCACTCATTGGTCAAAAACCTGACAGGCGTATTGATGAAGGGCTGTAAATTAACTGTCTGAGTGTAAACGAAAGGCCCATGCTCAGATCTTTGTATTCCTGCTGAGGTTGCAGTCCAGTCTGAGTTTTTCAATTATAAACACAATAAACCAACTGTAAATAAACTATCTCTGATGAAAAACTTCTGATAAAACCTCAGTTGTTAGATTGAGCGTTTTGTTCTCCTTACTACAAATAGCATAGCTATTTTTATCCATCATGAGTAACATGTCAGTAAAGACTTGATATTTTTTATCTATACACAAAGGTGAAAATTTCAATCTGGACACACTTCCTGAAGTACATGTCAGGCCAGGCCATGAGAAATAGCTAGCGAGCAGTTTCCCACTCTCCTTTTAATTACCATTTTTAGGGGAGTACTCAAGAGAGAATATTTATTTCATTATTTAATTGGTGTTTAAGCATTTCCCAAGAATATTTCTCTTATACCATGGCAGCTGACATTATGGTGGAAGGAAACTTCATGGGCAAATTATCTTCAGGTTATTGGTCGGTAGACCTTCCACGGCCCTTGCACATGTGACCAAAGCGGAATCACAGCAACTGCATTGGTGAAAGGTTATCATGTCATTATGCTCCTCAAACTACTTGACCACAGGGGGCCCCACTAGCTGAGTAAATCAAAGGTTTTAATACATTGGCACAAAAATGACACATTTTATGGTGAGAAACAGATAAACTCGCCTGAATTTGATTTTATTTATTTATTATTTATTTCATTGGTGTTTTATACCGTTCTCAAGAATATTTCACTTCTACCATGGTGGCCAGTTTTATAGTGGGAGGAAACTGACCAAGCTCCAGGGGAAACCCACGACCATCCACAGTTTAATTGCTGGCAGACTTTCCCACGAACAGCTGGAGAGGAAGCCAGCATGAACTGGACTTGAACTCATAGCGACTGCATTGGTGGAAGGTTTCTTGGTGAAAAGGCTGCGCTAGTGCGCTAACAAACCCAGCCATGGAGACATCCCTCTGATTTTGACTTGGAAAGAATGAGATGAAGGCGAGAGATTACCCGCATGTCACAGCCAGGCCTACATGTACTATAAACAACTTAGAACTTCAAACCAAAAAATTATGCATATTAGAGGCAAATAAATATTATAATATAAAAGTTTTTGCGCTGGAACTTACATTTTCCCAGTAGGACATCACAACACCTTCCCAACAAACCATAAAACCCCCTTTTCAGATGAACATAACTCCTAGAATGAGGCAAAAAAAGTGCAATTTGGCTATGGGTAGGATTTTGAGTCATTTACTGTTTTATATTACCTCCCATTATTAAGGGCTTTACGCTCTCAGCTTGCAGAGTTTATACCACACATCTGGTGGATCTACCAGTGTTAAACCTGTCCAGACCTGCTTGATTAGCATAAGAGGTATGTAAGGAATGGCACTCCACAGGGTCAGTGATTCTGCTGGGGCTGTTCTTGTCCAGGCATTCAGCCCCTGGCATTATTACCACGTAAGTGCTGTACTGGTCTTTGTATGATGCAAAGAACATACAATGGGAAAATAATAAAAAAAAATAAAACATGCATAAAAAAAAGTGAGAAGTCACATATCTGATGTTCCTGTATTTTGACATCAGCTAATTTGTCATCTCCAGGATACTCCACATGTACCTTCTCAGTTCTTTTCTTCTAATGCTGTATACATATGCTTTCACGTTAAGCTAAGCTTATTGGTAGAGCACCAAATATGCTGATTTCAACCGATCTCCACAACAACATGATAAACAGCTGACACTTTCCAATCCAACAGAGTACTTCTGAGGCATGGCATAATCACTGTGCCTTTTTCTATCAGACCATACATGTAGGTTCACGGAATATATTTGTAGATCATTACAATTCTCTTATTCAGTAATTTAGTCTTGAATATAAAGCTGCATAGAAGAAGCTGTATGAGTGATGTCACTCACAACATACACAGGAAGCTGTACGAGTGATGTCACTCACAACATACACAGGAAGCTGCATGAGTGATGTCACTCACAACATATATAGAACAAGCTGTACAACTGATGTCATTCATAACATACACAGGAAGCTGTATGAGTGATGTCACTCACAACATATATAGAACAAGCTGTACAACTGATGTCACTCATAACATACACAGGAAGCTGTACGAGTGATGTCACTCACAACATATACAGAACAAGCTATATGAGTGATGTCACTCACAACATATACAGAACAAGCTGTATGAGTGATGTCACTCACAACATATATAGAACAAGCTGTATGAGTGATGTCACTCACAACATATACAGAACAAGCTATATGAGTGATGTCACTCACAACATATATAGAACAAGCTGTATGAGTGATGTCACTCACAACATATATAGAACAAGCTGCACAAGTGATGTCACTCACAATATATATAGAAAAAGCTGTATGAGTGATGTCACTCACAACATATATAGAACAAGCTGTACAAGTGATGTCACTCACAACATATATAGAACAAGCTGTACGAGTGATGTCACTCACAACACATAGGGAAGAAGCTGTACAAGTGATGTCACTCACAACATATATAGAACAAGCTGTACGAGTGATGTCACTCACAACATATATAGAACAAGCTGTACGAGTGATGTCACTCACAACACAGAGAACAAGCTGTACGAGTGATGTCACTCACAACACATAGGGAAGAAGCTGTACGAGTGAGGTCACTCACAACATATATAGAACAAGCTGTACGAGTGATGTCACTCACAACACATAGAGAAGAAGCTGTACGAGTGAGGTCACTCACAACACATAGGGAACAAGCTGTACGAGTGATGTCACTCACAACACATAGGGAACAAGCTGTACGAGTGATGTCACTCACAACATATAGGGAACAAGCTGTACGAGTGATGTCACTCACAACATATAGGGAACAAGCTGTACGAGTGATGTCACTCACAACATATAGGGAACAAGCTGTACGAGTGAGGTCACTCACAACACACATATAGTATCAATGAGGTCCATAAAGCCCACTTGACAATGTAGTTCGCCAAATGAAAAGATGGTTTAATTCAGAATAGAATGCTTCAGATGTGGCTACTGTTTCCCTCCTTTTTTGTAAATACAATTAAAGGGTTGGGATTTATTTGTTTAAAATTGTAAGTTTTTCTTTCCAAGTGCAAACACAGCTCTGAACACTGGTGTAGTTTCTGCTATCAGTTTGTGCTAAAATATACTAATTATTCTGAATATCACAACATAAAAGCTCCATCAGTTCACCCTGTAATAATTGGCTGAGCCCTAGCATACAGTGGCAAAAAAATCACAGTTACAATCTTAATTTCCGATGTTTAAATTTGTGGTAATTGGGAACATAGCTCCTGTGAGAAAGAAGTAGCTTTACAATGCTACCCTCTCACAAACAAAAGTTGTGTGTATCAGGATGTGGCTGAAGTGTGGGCCTACTTGTGGCCACTTAAACAGGACACTGACGTCCACACTGGGCTTACCAAGATAAACCACAGCCGCTCAGGGAAACGGGATTGTAATCTGAACCACAATCTCAAAGAGTGTATTGGCTATACTATGTGATGTATCTCACATAAATAATGTAACATCGTAAATATTAAGTGGTATCTCCCAAAAGACTGATGATGATCATGTCCCAAATGTATCACTCCACCAAATAGTGGATGAAAAACAGTGTCTGCAGTAAAAAAAAAATGGATTAAACAATTTTATCACCAGATCCAATATTATCTTGTCTGCATGTAACCTAAAGGAATTAAACCAAGCACTGATTAACACCAGAAGTGGAAGCACATGTAGTGGGTGAAGTCTCCATTCAGCCGCATGGGTCAGTTTACATTCAATGGTCTTAGCATAGCTTCCTGTAAACCTATTTAGGGCTTATTTACTTCATTTTAATCAAGACAACATCTGCAAAGTTTAAAGTATTTGGGGGGGGGGGGGTGAATCGGTACAAGTGTGTCATATTACACATCTGCAGAGGTTATGAAGATCTAGGCTGCTGCACTGATAGCTAGCCTCAACCCTCAACCCCAATCTCCCTCCCCCCAAGCTGTCTGGATGCACAACAAAGCTGCTTTTGTTCTACTGCAGCAAGAGTCAATTAAGATGGGAATGAGTGACATTATCTTCAGGCATGGATTAAAGCAACGTGCCCAAATTCAGGCAGCGAGGTCGATTGGCGTCAGCTCATTTACCACTTATATAACAAGACCTTAACAGGACTGAGGCATTGTAGCCTGAAGTGTACATGTCGTAGCACAGATCAAGATGTAGCAGCACCTCTAACATGTCTCAGCAAAGTAGGACGTACACACATGTACACCTCATTGGAAGATGTCTACACCTTATGTGCACTTCCATTATTACATCATGAAAACACCAATGTGAACATGGGTGTATCTTTGAACACTCTGGGACTATATTCCAATTCAATAGCACACACTTTTCAATGCATGTTCACTTATTTTTCTGAAAGCTTCAAAAACGAAAACTATATTTTGAGTGACTCACACTTTTTAATGCACATCTTACTTTTGAGCTTGACCTTACAGATTTCGGGCAGGCTTGTGGTGGAATGAAGTGTTTATGGGTTGGGCTGTGAGCTAATGACAGAAGGCTTGTCCGCTTTACTCTGGTCCCTCCCATTTCCTCACATATACCTGACTGAGCATGGCAAATAAACAAATAAATAACTGCAAATTTTCAAACTTCATATAAAGACAGCAATGTAATATGCCAGTGCTATGTGAACAGTTGTAAGTATTCAACCTGCCAATTACAGACACTCTTATACTGGCATTGATAAGTTAAACTACACAGGTGCATTGTCACATTGAAGCAAACAGGGTTTTTGACATTGGCGACAAGATGGCCTTTTGGGCTACCACGAAATTGTTGGTGCTTTCAAGAATTTCCTGTTTAGTAACTACAGACCCCTTCCTTTGAACTTCAAGCACACCCTTGTCAGGGTCAGACTCATCCCTGCCACACACACCAAAGGTCAACTGGTCAGAAATATCCACTGATTCGAGGAGGCAAATTCAATCCTAGGATGTCTACGTCACAGCGCAAGTGTGAAACTCTTTAAGTTTGCAGACAGATCCTGTTTTCACATCGCCCCGAAGGCGCATCTGTCTGACACCTCCACACAGAGTAAAGCTGATCCACTCCCAACACTGATGTCACATTTTTTTTTCAATACTCTATATTTTCATATGTTGCCAATGACACATGCCATTTAGAACCATTATATATTCCTGACAATGGAATTGTACACAGCTGCAATGAAATACAGAGTATTGAAGAAAACATGACTTCAATATCTGTAGTCACATGTACACTGATTTTGTTCGAGGCAGACACGGCTTCCCTATATTCAAAAACGTTCATTCTTTGACATATCTTATAAGCATAGAAGCCGTAGGACTCTGACTAATGTACTTTATGCACGTGCAACAAAGATGAGAGGATACTTGTACAGGTTCAAGCCCAAATCAAGCCAATAATCTGCCTTTATTTCACTTTAATTTGCCAGCTTTCTGCACACCATTCCTTGGCAAATAACAGAGTACCAGCTGTGTGCACCATGAGCATGCGTGGCGTACTGTCCAGGTTAGTTCTAAATAACAGTGCCCACTCGTGCAAAACGTGGATTTATTTATTTATTTGATTGGTGTTTATGGCGTACTCAAGAGACACGGCAACGACCATCATCAAATTAAGATGGGAGGAAATCCAACAGAGCCCCAATCCATGGGCTGCTGGAAGACCTTTCCATGTTGCTAACCAACAATGAGCTGAACTTCACAAAACTTTGTTATCATTTTTTCGTAACTGTCATCAAGTACATGTAATTTATGGACAACATCATTTACAAAAAAGTTATGAAAATCTGACTTATAAGTTTTGCAGAAGTTGGCTTTTGAAGTTGGTGTCATGTCTGATGCACGTCTTTGAACACTATGAATACATACACTGAGATATTATATCCATACAGTGTACACGTACATGTCTACTCAAAGAGACACTGATCAAGGTAATGTCCTGCTCATGCTGGCCTCTTCTCGGGCCATACGTGGGAAAGTCTGCCAGCAACCTACAGATCATTTCCCTCGGGCTCTACCAGATTTCCTCCCACCATAATGCTGGAGGCCGTCATATAAGTGAAATATTCTTGAGTACTGCTTAAAATACCAATCAAAAAAATAAATAAATAATTCAAGGCATTGAAGTGATATATGACCAAACTACTGTGAAAGCAATATATATGAGCAAAAACCTTCAGTAACAAACAACAATATACCAATTTCTGTCACATATATATAAGATAGCCTACATGAAAAACCACAAATAACTAGACACATAGGGGATACAAGTGGGCATGGTATAAATGATGAACATAAATTATTGTCTAATAATTTAATTAATAGATAAATTAACATTTCAGATTAATTAGGATACTGGTGCATGGATAGGTGCAATATATAAATATGATAATACATGCAAGAAAAGTCAATAAAACTCCATGAAACTATAAACATTTCTATCATATTTTCAAAAAAATTGAGCAAATTTTTAGGGTATTTAGAGGCTGTGACCTTTCTCAAAAGGTGCCTTATTATTTCTTAAGTAGAGGGAGTTAGGATTTTGCTTCTCTTCTGCAGGGTTTCATCTCAGAAAACATCATTGGCGCTCCAGTCGTGCATGTAAAATAGCCCCAAAAGACGACTCAAGTTTGAACCAGCTAGAGGGCCACACCCCTTATTAAAGGCTATATCGTTTTTCATATTTCAGCACAATCAAACGTGACCCACAACTTTATGTCATCTATTATGATGTATGAAATTGCCTCAATTATGTTAGCTCCTGACGGGTAAATAGGATTATGTAATGCAAGTAAGCAATGTACACAGGCTGCAGGCAGCCCTACACACAGTCTGTACAAATATTAACTCTAATGCAGGTCATGATATATAGGTAATGTCAATTCTATAACTCTATACTACATCATGTATTTGGGTAGCTATATGCAGGCTTGTATATGTACCTCATTGCTCATACACTCTAACATACAGCATAAAACTCAACCATGCATTGGACCACACAACATAAAAATGACCAATTTTTAAGTTTAATTTAGAACCTCAAGTAGCGTAATACTGAGGAATAACAGCAGTGTCTTAGTCTGTTTTTACACTGATGGCATGTGCACTAGTGTGCAATTCCTGTGAAACATGCGATTTTCTGATTAACAAGCAGGCTGCATATATGTTTGGTGCACCACTGAAGCTGACTAGCTGGCTACAATCCTGACCAGATCTCTCAAGCGATATTATTTACTTTACATTTATCATTTATATCTTTCAACAAATCTAAAAACCGCTCAGTACATGTACATGTATCAGATACCCTAAAAGTAAGACCATGCACCCTCCTCTACCTGTTCAACATGAAGCCAGTTTATTACAGACTTGCCTGCAATTTAAAATCGCCTATAAAAGAAACACAGGTAATTCGAGCGAGTGAGAGTTGTAAATATAAATGTACAGTGTATACGTCCTAAAGTATCAAATAAACATGTTAATTTTTGTGTTCAATCAATAAAACAACAGAACACATCATTACGCAACTATTTGATGTTAATAATTACAACTGATTTGTTATAATGCATTACTTTCTATTTTCATTGAAAGAAACAATGAATTGCATATAATAACTGGTGCTAAACTGAACTGAAATTTATCTTAATAATATGCACTACAACCGGACCACATTCATGATACCCGAACTGTTAAATTTGACAGAGTTGAGCTAACCTTTGTAGTTATGAAGAACTGATTGGTTTCACTTTGACTATAATAACAAGAATTTCGTGAATTAATAACTTTTTTGATTTGCAAGAGATTCTTTACGACTGATAGAGAACAGATTTCTTCCAAAGACATTAAATTAAATGTATACAACTTTACTGTATGCTGCATGGTAATTTCGAGAAAGTCTTGCTGGATTTAAACATTGTTTTGTTTTCAACAAGCACAATCTCATCACAATTAGGAGAGATATTATAAACTTTATCACATGCATAATGACATTATAAACTTTATTACATGCATCTGTTACATTATAAACTTTATTACATGCATCTGTTACATTATAAACTTTATTACATGCATCTGTTACATTATAAACTTTATTACATGCATCTGTTACTTTATAAACTTTATTACATGCATCTGTTACATTATAAACTTTATTACACGCACCTGTTACATTTCTCTCTCAATATGCAGGTAGCCTGACAAGCAAGAGATCCAGAACAATACCCACAAGCTGTTTTACACCTTCACGAAACTAGCATGGTTTGTAACCTATAAAATCTATTAATAGCAACTTTCTGAAAATGATAATTGCTGATTACAAAGATATAAAGTCTTAATAAGGTAACAAAATAAAAAGAGCAACTCCCTCGACACAAAATGGAAATACTTGAGTTTATTCTTATGACTAAATATACCTGATGTACTACTGATCCCAGATTAATCTACCAGCTTTAATAACTTCTTTTGAAAGTCCCATCAGTACTGAGCGTGTGTTCTTGCTTTTCACATATTTCAGTTTAATAGCTTGAACATGCAGTACATCTTCATTCTGCCAAGTAATCTGTTGTGCACGCAGACTGTATACAGTGCCATTATTGTCTGGTGCTGATGAAACTGGGTCATGCAAAGTGACCTCAGCTGCTGGCATGTGGGTTTGTATGATCACATGACATGCATGAGTGACTTCAGGCTAGCCCTGACCAGTCAAGGACATCCTGCAGACACCTGCTCCCTTACATGTACACCAACATCACTTTATCTCGAATGACATCTCATTTGTCAGTCAGTAATCAGTATAACCACAAAGCACTGTTTAATTAAAATGTGAAATTCCAGAGAGACAAATTGCTTCTGAGAGCCTAATGCAGAGCTGATGAGTTAGACGTTTTTGTTTAGATAAAATGCACGGTAGCTTTCTTTGCAATTCTCATGTTAATTAGGATGCACTCTATTTATAAGACAATAAATGTATCCATTTGGGTTAATACAGCTGTTCATCTTTCGTGATACATGTACTAACAAACCCCAAATTATAAAAACAGTCACACTTTATGTATCTACAACTAATGCACATGCACTCCATGAATAATTGTCAAAATGAAAGGTCTGCAGAAATTGCACCCAGACATGATTTTGGAACATAAGGCAATTACCGGATATAGTAGTTGTTATGGTAATCCTCAATTCACGCATGATATCTAGAATTATGTCAACGAGTTAATGTAAACTGTAATACACATGGCCACCCACTTCTTGCTGATGTCAGAGTACACCTGGATGTTTGAAGAAATGGTGGCTCTTCAATTCTGTTGTATATACATGTAAAATGTGTCAACATATTATGACCTGGGCCATGAAGCATACTTAGTGCTAAGTAGCACTTAGCTAAGTGCACTTCCTATCTCTACAACATAGGTTGTTATGGTGGTTAAGGGAATACTTAGCAGACTGTGCTTTATGAAAGTGGGGACTGGTCCCATCACAAGCCAATTGGGCCTTGTCCAGTGATGTCAGTTTTCAATCCTGCTCTTCCTCATAATTTATTATTTGCTCCAGTTTTGCATCAGATATCTGTTAGAGGTTATGGTTAACATATACTCTGGTTTCTTGTAAACTTACATGCATTTGCAAGGACACCTGTGACCGCATAAAACAGTGATGTTAAATAAATACCTCATGTCGATAAACATCAATTACAAGTCTACAAAAAGTTCATGAGTGTGACATGAATGCATTCCAACCCAGTTTAACAGCTTTTCACAGGTCCGGTAAAAACTCAGGTTTGTGTATATATTGGAAAATCCATATGCATGCATATATATTACAACTTTAGTGATACTCAGAAGTTTTTGTTTCAAAAGGATTAACGATGAGACCTGTAGTTGCACTCAGTGACCTATCCATGCAGATTGCAGAGAAGGGAACCAGCTGGGCAACCAACATGTGGGAATATTGAAAGTTTAGGCAATCCAGAACAAAAATCTTGTTGGACATAACCCGACCCTGTCTGTCCGAAAAAAAGAGCACAGAGGTTGGTAGGGTATTTCTTGTTCTATTCTGACTATCGAAACAGTGATCTCTAAGAAATTAACATTGAGAAACTGGACGAAAAAAAACAAATTCTATCATAAACCCAAATGAAAAATTATTTAGGGATTAGATAAGGTAACATCCATCAAATATATTTTTACGGATGGCCTAATGCATGCACATGTATAGGTCAACCCATAGAGCCAGCACACTTCCACAACAGTCAGCCCCAAGAAAAATAAAGCCTCATTTCTCTGGCAGCTTTTGGACAACTTACTTTTAACAATCAGTTCTAATGTTAACAATCCTACAGCTGAGCCCTAACACCAGACTGTGTGGTACATCTGTGAGCCTCCCAAGCTGACAACTCACATAAAAACACCGCCTAAGTGCATTATTGACATTTACTTATCTCACTGTATGTACATTTCTGTCCAAGAAAAGACTTTATAGCTCACTCTGCACGCTCATCAAGCAACTTGCTGAGATACATTCTGATCAGGAGTAACTGTCCATACAACCTTAACGTACACCAAAATGCACACCGTATACATTTACTTGCTTTTCAAGTCCAACCAGTATACTTGTATGTGTTCACTTGTCATACTAGTGAAGTCACTTGTCATACTAGTGAACACAGAGGATACTCTTTTAAAGCCAACTAAGGTCAACTCAGGTTATACATCTCTCACACACCATGCACTCTATCATCATTATTGTTATTATAATGTTACCACATCAATGAGTTGCTGCTTCTGGTAGTAAATTGCCTGGATATTTGCTTTACACTTTAACACAGATGTGTGTAGAAATGTGATGTGATGCAGTTTGCAGTGAAGTTCTAAACAGAACGACCTTATATTTGTAGGGAAATTTTATGAACGATTTGCAAAAGCAGACATATGTCTGCATTGTCTGTCTGTGTAGTATACAATGTACTAGAACACAGTGCACATGAATGGTACGTGTAATTGACAGTGAGCTACTATAAGTACCGAAACAGAGATTAACAAAATTGCTCACATGAGTTACATGACAACTCAAATTTAATGATAACAATATGGTGTACTATTATAATTTCCTCATGAATGGCACAAGCCTAGCATTATCACCAGAATATAATATGCTATTATACTGCACATATTTATTCCAACTGTTGCAATACAAGCACGTCCACACTTGGGATTTCTTGCAAAACTTTGTTGCTGCTTTTGAGTTAATGCACAAAATGCCTAACTCATGTTACAGGTAACGTAGTGACCAGTGTGATGAATGTCTAATATAAGTGACACATGGTAACGATAATTCCGATGTGCATATGAAAGGATATGTAGGCTACTACTAAGACGCAGATGATACAAGTTGACTTTATGTTTAACCTGTTCATATGCCTTGTTGGGGAATAGCATATAAACAAATGGGCTCAAAGCTATAGAACACTAATTAAGTTGATAATTATGACTACTTGGGCCTCCGTGGCTCAATTGGTTGATGCACTAGCGTAGCGCAATGACCCAGAAACCTCTCACCAAATGCAGTCGTTGTGAGTTCAAGTCCACCTAATGCTGGCTTCCTCTCCAGCCTTATGTGGGAAGGTCTGCCAGCAACATGCGGATGGGCATGGGTTTCCCCCGTGTTCTTTCCGGTTTCCTCCCACCATAAGTGATATATTCCGGGGTAGCAGTGTAAAGCACAAATCAAATAAATAAATAAATTTTGTCTGGAGGTAAATTGTATGAACGATACGGAACAGCCTATATGCCTGCATTGTCTGTCTGTATTATACACTGTACTAGAATACATTGCACATGCACGGTAATTAATAGTAAGCCACTAAGTATCGAAATAGAGTTTGAGAAAACTGATTCCTGAGAAACATACATGACAACTTAATTTCAACAATTAAACATTAATATGATGCACTATAATAAAATGACACAGGCCTATCATTATCACCAGAAAATACTATTACAGAGCACATATATATTCAAACTTTTGAAATCCATCCCCACTTCAAATTTTTTGCATGATTCATGTAAGCCTCTTGCAAACCTTTGTCGCTGCTCTGAATTAATGGACATAATGCCATTTTACAAGCACATCTTTTTACAAGCAAATGTACGTACGTTAGCCACATGTGACAAGTGCCTAATATCACATAACATAAGTGACACAAGATAACGATATTCTGATATGCATATGAATTGAGTTGTACATCTAAAATACAGGTGATACAAGCTGGCTTTATGCACTCCAGTACAAATGCAGTGTTAGGGAATAGCATATAAAGAAATAGGCTCAAAGCTACAGGCTACTGATTAAGCTGATAATTATGCCTGCTAATTACATTTCATGTATGAACAGTATAACAAACAAACTTTGTAACTTTAACAGAGTAGTTCCTCACAAAAACCACGCCTTTGTTTGAACTGAATGCAGGTTAATTAATAAACTTGCCCGAACAGTTTATACATACAGATATATCGCACACGATTGTAACACTGGCTAAGACAAAAATTAAAGCTTGGAGGTTGTGAAGTTGATCCAGCCTCTGCCCACTTGGACTGAACTCATATGTGGCAGTCATACACTTATACATATAGGAATACATACTCACCTGACAGGTAACTGCTTTGAAGTCCTCTGCTGCGGACTTAGCACAAGTGCAGTCTTTGCTCGTGAGCACCCAGCTTTATATATACCCACGTGGCGACAAGCTACCACCGCACAGGTCTGCACTACCTGTAGCAGTCTGCCAGGGGTATGAAGCTCTTACCAGGCTAACATACATGGCAATGCCAGTGTATTAGTGTAAACAAGTGGTGTGTTCGAGCAGCGGGTTTGTGGGGCAACCATTGAGTTTATACAACTAGTTGAATGAGTCTGACCCATAGAAAGTGTCAAGTGTCTTCACTGATCACCCACTGATGAAGTTTATGAATATTCAGCAGCATTCTTATGAGAGGCTGAGGCACATGTCTATTTCTAGTGACATACCAGTACAAATAAGGACCTTAACATTCAGAAAACTAAGAATATCGCATAAATCACAAATCAGTTTCTGGTATTACACAACCCAGAAAATAACACTTCGCAATACAAAAGTTATGGGAAAATGGACAACATTGCAAAAAATTCAGAAACAGGCGCTGTTGAAGTACAGGCCTACAGAATATATACATACTTCAGCACATGTTGGGTGAATTTTTGATTAACGTGTAGTATGTGATCTAGCTTTACGGCATCAACAAGACACGAGAAGTAGTAATTTACTTGTATGCTCAGTATGCTCAAGAATTTTTCACTTGTATGAACGTGGTCACGTTTATGCATTAAAGGAAAACTGGAGTGCATGATGAAAAACCACTGGCCTTTGGCAGTATATGATAAACCTCTTAACTTAAAGCCTTAAGAGCTAGATTCAACCACACTGATTACTAGTCTGATACATGTGGCAGTACAGAGTGCACGCTTTAAAAATCTGAGCATATATTCATTGTGAAGTGTGTATGTCAGTTGCACATGCATCATCAAGTTTAACTCTAAGGTCTGACTCCATTGATTAGCGCTCTATCACAGTGCAATGACCCGAAGCCTCCCACCAATGTGGTCACTGTGAGTTCAAGTCCAGCTCATGTTGGCTTCCTCTCCAGCCATACGTGGGAAGGTTTGCCAGCTACCTGCGGATGGTTGTGGGTTTCCCCAGACTCTGTCCAGTTTCCTCCCACCATAATGCTGGCCGCCGTCAGCGAAAAAGTGAAATATTATTGAGTACAGTATAAAACACCAATCAAACAAATAAATAAATAAAACTCTGATTGTTTCATGAGTGCTGCATTTCTCAGGAATATTTCACTTACAGGAAATTTAAAGCAGTCGGTTGCATTGGTTAGAGAAACCAGGGTGCCAAAAGGCACCCATCCTGGTACATCTATACCCCAATTTTGGCTTTCAGTGTATCTTACACTGTACCACAATGTAAATGTGAGATACCTCAAATCTTTAACAACTGTCTTATATTCAAACCGTCTTATTTTTTTGGAAATTGTTATCTGTCCTGTAAGTGGGCCCTGTGGGCGTATATGTTTTGAAATCAAACTACATCAAACTAAATGTCATTAGTGATTGATGAATTTCCCCAATTTGGGACAGATTTTGGGGCCCCATCCTTGGGTCTCTATTTTATTGGTAGTCAAAATCAGTATATCATCTAAAGCAAACTTCAGGTACAAAAATGCAGCTAAACAGCCATATACATACACTGACCATAAACCCCTTCACTATACATAGGCGAACTATATACCCCTTCACTACACATACACTGACTATAAACCCCTTCACTATACATACACTGACCATAAACTCCTTCACTATACATACACTGACCATAAACTCCTTCACTATACATACACTGACTATAAACCACTTCACTATACATAGGCAACTATATACCCCTTCACTATACATACACTGACTATAAACCCCTTCACTACACATACACTGACTATAAACCCCTTCACTATACATACACTGACTATAAACCCCTTCACTATACATACACTGACTATAAACCACTTCACTATACATAGGCGAACTATATACCCCTTCACTATACATACACTGACTATAATCCCCTTCACTATACAGATATGCATACACAGCAAATCCATTCAAGGATGAATGTAAAACTCAAGTGTAAGACTTTAAAGGTATACATTCAACATTCAAGCAGTGCTTCTAAAATGCATGCACATCATATGTGGATATGTGAAAACCAGTGCCTTTTGGGTTTTTGACTGCACAGTACAACAGATAAATCCGGTTCATTGTGTATTTCTCATAGAATTAAGTGATACATTTAATGGCCATTTTCCTCTCCCATTAAGCAGGACATGGTTTAGCTTTCAGCCCTCAATATCTGTCACACAGAAATCCAGTCCCTGCTTCACAGAATTTTATGGACCTGTCAACCATTTTAGGCTGGGCATGATATTAACTGGAAGACCATTGTGAACCGTCTGGGTAAACTTCTAAGGGAATGTTATGCTGTAGCTAAAGCTAATTGGTACCTAAAGGAGGAGGTTTTGAGTCTGTGCAGTCTGACTAAGATCAAATGAATAACCTTAGACGAGGGTCAATCAGTGACCTGTGTCCAAAGACTCCCTACACAACCACCATCATCCCCCTCCCCCCACCTGCCTCCACTTCTTTCCAACTACATATGGGAAGTCACTGAGGCCTGCTGTATGGTTAAGGTCAGTTGTATCTGGGTCAGTATTGTAGACCTGGACATCTGGGCATTAGGGGTTTTGCTTTCCTTGTGCAGACACCGCCATGATAACATTGTCAAAATAACATGGGAGTTAATAGAGAACTTCAGGGCCTCCTCAATCCAAAACTAAGTTTCGTTAACACGCATAATTTACATATGCTAAGCAGATTGTTCTGTAGTATATCAACATACTGTAATTTCTGGTTATTATAAGCCACAGTTCTCAGAATATTATCCAGTGTTATTTATTTTCCTATCCTTCCCATGTTATCTTTCACCCTGTGTGGTCTGCTTGCCACTGCCTTAGACAGGTGAAGTGCCCGGGTGTCCACAGTATCGCTATCATGAACACATGGGAAGATTGAACCAGTCAAGGTTGACACAGCTTGTTTGAGAAGATGCGTATACTTGTTAAGAAAGGTCTCAAATTTACAGGTAAAATGTGACATGATCGCTATGACAGCCAATGTAATAATAGTAATAAAGTATTTAGACTGAAAAAGTGAACAAACAAACCAAAAAAATCATGAATCAGGCATTTGGGTGATTAAAAAAAAATTTTTTTTCTTAATTATTAAACACTGGTTTTAACATTATACACGTAGTCCTCATGATTCTAATGAATTTGTCCTCACTGGCATTCAGTACTTGATAAACTAGCACAAGAAAAGTTCACAGCGTACTTCTGCATATATACAAAGTGCAAGCAAAGCAGACCAGGGTTATAATGGTTTGGCCAGGGCCCCTATACACTTGACCCTGTCCAACCCAACCATCCTAAGCTATAACAAGGCATTTCCTCTGCCCCTCCTGGTAGCTTTGCCCTCAATACCCCTGCTGTAGAGCATATGACCCTAGCAGGGGGTAAATAACCATGTGTAATATGTATTCACTACTGGCAGTATCATTTAGTACAACATGTAGTTTGCATTTATTCATTCATTCATTTGACTGGTGTTTTATGCAGCAGTGATGAATATTTTAGTCATGAAATTCTGATGGCTGTTTATTTACTTATTTATTTACTTGATTCCTGTTGTGATGCAGAAAGGAAGGAAATTTCAGTTTTACATGACAGCTATAACAGGTTTCACAAATCAAGGAAATGCAATTAAAGTGAACGCCAAGTTCCAAACTCTTTTTCAGGTTGAAGGCTGGTGGATTTAAGCGAAATGAGGGTCAAAGTGGCAAATTTTGAGAAAAAAGTATGATCATGATCTATTTTTCAACCCAGCCAGGCTATAAATGTTCTGCTACTTGATCACGCTAGTGTGTCAACACAGCCAGACTATAATTGTCCCATTGCTTGATCATGTTAGTGTGTCAACACAGCCAGACTATAATTGTCCCACTGCTTGTTCATGTTAGTGTGTCAACACAGACAGACTATAATTGTCCCACTGCTTGTTCATGTTAGTGTGTCAACACAGCCAGACTATAATTGTCCCACTGCTTGATCATGCCAGTGTGTCAACACAGCCAGACTATAAATGTTCTGCTACTTGTTCATGCTAGTGTGTCAACACAGCCAGACTATAATTGTCCCACTGCTTGTTCATGCTAGTGTGTCAACACAGCCAGACTGTAATTGTCCCATTGCTTGATCATGTCAGTGTGTCAACACAGACAGACTATAATTGTCCCATTGCTTGATCATGTCAGTGTGTCAACACAGCCAGAATATAATTGTCCCACTGCTTGTTCATGCCAGTGTGTCAACACAGCCAGACCATAATTGTCCCACTGCTTGTTCATGCCAGTGTGTCAACACAGCCAGACCATAATTGTCCCATTGCTTGATCATGTTAGTTTGTCAACACAGCCAGACCATAATTGTCCCATTGCTTGATCATGTTAGTGTGTCAACACAGCCAGACCATAATTGTCCCACTGCTTGTTCATGTTAGTGTGTCAACACAGACAGACTATAATTGTCCCACTGCTTGATCATGTTAGTGTGTCAACACAGCCAGACTATAATTGTCCCATTGCTTGTTCATGTTAGTGTGTCAACACAGCCAGACTATAATTGTCCCACTGCTTGTTCATGTTAGTGTGTCAACACAGCCAGATTATAATTGTCCCACTGCTTGTTCATGTTAGTTTGTCAACACAGCCAGGCTATAATTGTCCCATTGCTTGATCATGTTAGTGTGTCAACACAGCCAGACTATAATTGTCCCATTGCTTGATCATGTTAGTGTGTCAACACAGCCAGGCTATAATTGTCCCACTGCTTGTTCATGCTAGTGTGTCAACACAGACAGACTATAATTGTCCCACTGCTTGTTCATGCTAGTGTGTCAACACAGACAGACTATAATTGTCCCACTGCTTGTTCATGTTAGTGTGTCAACACAGACAGACTATAATTGTCCCACTGCTTGTTCATGTTAGTGTGTCAACACAGCCAGGCTATAATTGTCCCACTGCTTGTTCATGTTAGTGTGTCAACACAGCCAGACTATAATTGTCCCACTGCTTGATCATGCTAGTGTGTCAACACAGCCAGACTACAGAAGTTCTAGTGTTTGTTGATGCTAGTGTGCCAACAGAGCCAGACATAATCACACAGTAAAAGCATTGCATTAATGTATGTATGCTTGGGGTTTACATCATATAAAAACAATTTTTCAGTCATATGACGAGGAGTCCTTAGAAAGTAGATATATTTTCTGTGTCTTCTTGTGGCCACCTGGCAAGTCCATGCAGCCGAAGTGCTACGGCCATCGAGACATCCTGCCAAAGATATCAGACATGATTCCCCACCCAGTCACATAATACTGACACCAGGCCGACTAGTCCTCCTTCCTTGGTCTAACTTGTTGGTGCTGAGTGCAACAAGCACCATTTCTTTTCAAGTCTCCCGTATGGCCCGACTCGGAATTGATCCCAGATCTCCAGTATTGTATTAATGATATATTCAACCAATTACTGACCATGAAATTACACATTACATATTTATTTGTAATTCACCTTGCAAAAATATGCAAAAATTTAAAATAATTTCAAACACTAGTGAATATTCAGATGAGTGAAAACTATACAAACTGCATGTACGAAGGAGACCACACAACTGATCTGTCCAAACTGAACACACATGAACGTGTAGGTTCCCATTGCCTTTATTTATTAATAGTAAACACAATTGTACATGTGAGGAGATATCTGATATCCAACACGCTTGTATTCATGCCACAGACGGGTATGTCACTTCTGCAATCAAGCTTTCTGGGTTTGCTTATAGAGGTGTAGTAAGGCTGTAGTTATGATGTTGTCGTTTCCCGCCCTTTTGCTAGATTGGTGTGTTACCCTTCACAACTTTAAGGATAAAATTCCTAACTGGTTTATAACATTTGGTAGGGATGTTGAATATGAGTGTGTTCCTACTATCACGAACTTAAACATGGTCACTGTTATATTATTGCTTGGTGAATAGCCTGGAAGTTATGATAGATTTAAAATAGAAATAAATATGACTGAGTTGTTTCTTAGGGATCAAATGGTGTGTAGTTAGAAAAGTAGATATACTAGATTTTTCTACTAACATGCTTGTAGAGTATACCTGGACAATTTAGTAGTGGTTACAAGTTGTTAAACGTATGCATTATAGTCGCTGTAAATGCAGCATTCGTGATGCTATAAAAACACAAATCCTAGTTAGCCTTGTGCTGATTGGAACTCTCACAGCTGGGCAATTAATTGTCTTCGCAGGAGCTATAAAAGCCCTGGCCTAATGTGTGCTGGGGGTTAGTCTTGAGGTCAGTCTTGTAGTTAGAGTCTTGAAGGCAGAGTCATCAGGAGTTACAGTTACAGAGTTATGGTATTGTCATCAGTCAGTACAGGATACCAAGAATATAAAAAATCTCCACTTCTGTGTTGTGTTCCTTTTCTGTTGGTCCTACCAAGCTAATCTCCCCAATGCTTAGATAACTGGTGGTCAACAAACACCAACAACCAGCTCAGTTACAGAGGCACAACGATCAGGATGAACCTTTGGCAGGTCGACAAAGGGAAGATAATTTCATTTTCTTCAGAGATACACAAAACTGTAGAAATAATGACATTAAAGAGACATTGCCACTCAAAATTTGGATTTTTAAAGAAATTCTGATTGCAACGTCTTAACAAAGTCTGGGGTTCATTCATAAACTAAATTAATCATGTTGAAATTAAAGATATTCATTGAGAATGTAGCTTGTACAAGCCAAGAAAAGTTCTGCCATTATTTGAATTCACCATAAAGAGGGCGGGCCATTTTGCCTCATTAATGTTCAACTGAAGGATCTGCAGTCGTTGGGGATACATGTAGGGTATAGCAGCTTAAACAGCATTGAGAAAAGGCCACCAATAATCTTTTCATGAAACTATGAGTCAGAAATGTGTGTCTGTTTAACACCGCCAAAACAACAACATTTGCACATTTGTTGTTTTGCAGCAACTGGCCACCAATTACAACTTGACTTAACTGTCAACCTGCTGAGCTCACTTTCATGCCCCCTTTTGGCCGCTCTTATTATGAGAGAGCTGTAAATCCTTCTTTTACATGTGTCATCAGCCACGTTTGTTTACATATGAAGTTTACCAAGTGCTGTGCACATGCTCCATTGCCACTGAATTGACAGCCCCTCATTTAAATATTCTGGCAGGTTTCAGAGTTTTCATTTTTTTTTTTGTTATTTTTAAACATTCACTTAACGTACAATGCTGGTGGTGGGACTAACGCTTGCAACTTTTCCTTCTTGAGAAAACTACCTAATACTCATGTCATTCTGTAATAACACAAAAATACCTACTATTTAGGTGACCATGTCCCTTTAATGGTAGATATCATTTCAGAAAGATTACGTAACCAGTACATATTTATTTCCATCTTCTTTTCCTCTTGACAAGGACTCATATTGTTGTATCAGATTCTATTATGAATGTTCGCTGCCAGCTAGAAGAATACTTTCATGCTGCAACCTGTTTTAAAAGCCTGTTTAGCTGAACTTTTGTGTCTGGGACTCCTTGACCTGAAGACAGACCTATCAAATCAACTTAAAAGCACAGAAGTGATAAATTACATGTACGTGATCTGAAAACTGAAATGCATTGTGAATTAAACAGTAAGGACACTGAAACCTGAAACTGCCCCCTTGTTGGGTCATTTGGTTAATGTGCTAATACTTAGACAGGAAATCTCTGAGATTCCTTCACGTTCAGTCAGTTTGACAATAAGCAGTGGGCAGTGCTCATTTAAATATCTTAAATACATTCAGTTCACTTGACTTCTACAAATATTACAAATATCAATCTGAATGTCATATGCGGGAAAGTTTGTAAGTTTTTTGCCAAGGACCAATGGTTTACTCAAGATGGACACTTCTGGTAACATGAATTAAAGAAATAAGTGAACCTTAAGTTCACCTTCAAATTTAAATGATTGCTATTTTGTGCTGCACTCAAGAATCTCTCAGTCAAGTGCCAGTAGTAGGTCAGAATGATAGGGGAAGAAGGGGTAACTGTTATACGAAATCAAAACCATGCACTATTCCAGCTAGTATTCCATAGAAACTGCTTACACCTATATTGAAAATGAGTCCCAAAGATTATATTCACCCTACATTCAGTTTTCAAAACTTGTATAGGTTTACATGAATTGTACGTTTTTTGCTTCAGTGTTATCAGGCTTTGTGAGGTTTACCACATCATAGGATCTCCACTGTGGACATGAAGAGACATGAGCATCCCAGCTCGCCTGTGATCTGACAGATTTACGTCTAATAAGTGGTAACAGGGCCCAGTGGGGCAAGCCCCTGGACCCAGCAGTCTGTTAGGGACTGGATCCTCAGCATAAGCACTGTCTACATGGTCGGTCTAACCCAGCTTCAACATCATACATATACACGTATGCTATTGATAGCAGGTGATTTAATGATGTTTGATGCCATACAGAAGGATTTTTCACTTATACATGTATGAGGGGTAAGTTCATGAGCACAGGAACCTGCAGGGCCCAGTGTATAATTTCAACGGAAAGACAACAAAAAGTATAACCAAAGTTATTTCAGAGGAGGGTTTCCATGCAGGCCTAGGAAATTAACTTTTAATCTGGAACTCTTTACTAGGCCATGGGATATGCCATTTCAGAGAAACCAGAAACACAATGCTGCGTAATCCATCGACTACTGTCTTCAATATTAGACGCAAAGACAGTTCTTTGCGTGCAAAGTACAGTCCCTTTATTGTTATAACCGAAGGCCATGCACAGTGGCCTCCTGCCACTTAAGACCTTGATGAATGACCCCAGCGTATTCTACCACCACTTTCTCATTGAAAATGGCTTTGAAGTTTATTAGAACTGTCTCATAATCAGAAGGAAAAAAGCTGATTTGACACTACTTCTACTAGGCAAAATGATGGACTAGGAACTAGGAACAGCATGGCCACCCATTCGATTTTCCCTCGGTGGGTATTTGAAATGTGATATCTTGCTTTTCCCACATCACATAAATAAAAGTGGAATTTTTTTCACTATGAGTGGGATTCTTTATCAATACATATGTACATCTGGTCTAGTGCTCTCTTTTCTTTTAAGTCCTGACACATTTTCATACCTGACGTACAGATTTGAACATCATAATGGTTGAAGATGATTTGGTGGTCTCCAGTGTTGGTAGATTATGCACACAGAGTTTTCCATGGTTTAATATCACAAAGGCCCACCAAGACCCCACAAATGGGCAATGAGAGAGAGGAATGATTCTGTACCTCGTCTGTTCTTGCAAACTAATAGACATACAGTATATCTAAAGCACTCAGCCATGACCTACTCCCTAATTGAACATTACAGCTGATTGAATTATATCAAATACTAACACACGTTACAGAGTTTATTCAACTGTAGAAAAGATAACTATTTTTCACTTTACTTAACTGGATGATATACTTGTGAACAGAAATAGAAAAAGAAAAGAAAAAATACATCTGGTGACAATTTTTATTTGTAGAAAATGTAGAAAAACACCAAAAATTATAAGAAGAAAGTCACACAAAGTTTGTCTGCAACAGAATGGCGCTGGTGTGCCAAAAATGCATGACACAATTGTGGGATTAACGGTTTCCAACCTCTATTTTTAGTGTGTATCCCAGACCAAAACACATCTCCTAAAAGAGACTAGAGCATAATTTTGGGTGCTTCTTCGGTTTGAAATGGAAACAACACAAGGTAATCCATTTTTGTCGCATGGAGGCATCAGATGGGAAGACATGAAAACCAATCCCATCATAATTTGGTGTGTGACTAACATTGTGAGTTAATTGCTGCACAAAAGGGCATACCGCCACTATGACGTCATACAACGGGGCCATGAAGGGCAGATAAGCATGTAAAGAATGCCAACTTCATCAACCTCAGCCTATTGGTCTTTTAAAAAATACACTTTTTACAAAATCTCACGATTTCTATTCTCTAAATTACTCTGGCTTCATGTTTCAGATATCTCTAGGTTATACTGTGCCAATGTTGCGTGAAAAAATTGATCGATTGGGGCAGTTCACCTTCAATTACAATGCTTCCTTTGCTGAATTACCACAAATGTGTATGCCAATAGGACATGTTCAAACAGACTGAGTTCTTAATTGGCATGATATATGATTTTACCTTTAACAGTCACAATCGCACAGACACCTTACATAGCAAAAATTAAGGTCTATTCAGATTCTGGAATCTGTTTCACTAAGTGCACATACATGTAGAGATACTTCATTTCATGAACATCAAGAATGGACCTGTAACTACAGACTGTACGCTAATGACACTGTGCCTTCATGTCACGGAAGTTACAAGCATGCAATGCTACATGCGTCCGTGAAACGGATCCCAAATCTCTTGAAAAAATATATCAGCAATTTGTGCTCAGTACGTTGCAATTTTAAGTTCTTTTGATGTATAATTTCTAAGTCATGCTAAACTGCGTATTCACATAGGATCACCTTGTCTGGCTATAAGTGAAATCAGATGGGCAACATTCTTCACTCGACACTCAGGGTAAAATTAAGTGTTTTGACGCAACAACTATTTAACGTGGGATGAAGGTTCAAGAATTAATTCTTGCACCAATGCACCAAGTTGTAGAAATTCCACTTTCTCACTTTTGTGATTTTCTGCAACTGGTATATGGGAGGCTTAATTTTCTCATGTCATGTTTTTTGTTGTCATACAAAACGATATGCATTTGAGCTTTACTCGTCTCCATAACACAGATGTTCTGTGAATATTCTGCCCAAACATGACACAATGTTTGTTGATTTACTTACGTACACATATTCAATCAGCAAATCAAGTGGATAAATGTCCTGCAAATCGATCCATGAGTTTCTTAATTTTTTCGCACATTACAGAGTAAGTTCCAATGCAATTTATGCACTCTGCTTTTTACTTTGATTTTTGAGGCAAAACTACATTGGTTGGTAATAATGAAGAAGGCATCAGAACACACATTTAAAGGCTACTCAGTACCACGAGTCTAAAGCAGTGTATAACACATAGTTTGGGTCTGCAGGGCTTTAAAAGTATATTTTCATTAGCCTAACCCGAATAATGTCCTCAGAATATGCCTGAAAAAACACGCTGCAAACATGCGAAAAAGTTAAAGAATTACAAAAGTCACTTTAGAGTTGGTCAGCATACAATGATTGTCTAATCCACATAACTTCTGCTTTAACTCAAGGTTACGTTTATTTCCATGATGTTTTAACTCCATGATGCAGAAAGTCAAGTTTAACATATGCGTAAACAGGGTGGGTGAAACCTAATAAACCAGAGCCAGCTTTCACCTGCCAAAACCAGAGCCAGCTTTCACCTGCCAAAACCAGAGCCAGCTTTCACCTGCCAAAACCAGAGCCAGCTTTCACCTGCCAAAACCAGCCAGACCTGGATTTGGGCCGGCAAACTCAATCCAGACCTGGTCATCAGTTGTTATAGAAAAGTGAAAGTGAAAGCCCAAGAAATGCTTATCTATGGTTCAGTTCATGTTCAACTTGCACATTTTTCATGCTGTCCAACTCAGCCATTAATGAAAATTTAGCGTGAATATATCTTCATACATATTGCATGTAGTGTAACTGTATAATTTGAAACCACCAAACCATCACCACATACAGTAGGTATTGACCAAAGAGAACACCATAAACTCTATTCTTTTAATAATTTGCATAAAGTTTTATTGTCTTCTGCAAAGGCTAGAGGCTTGCATAGACTGAGCATTCTCACATGTTGTCTGAGATCATCAGGTAAAACCCCATGCATCAACAAACTATTGGTCTTACATACATCTACTGGTAAAATGTATACATATATAGCAACTTGTGGCAGCATGCTAAAGAGACATGGTCGCCCAGACTTTGGATTTTTAAACAAATTCTGATTGCAACATCTTCATAAAGTTCTGAGGGTCGTTCAATACAAAACGATTAACTAAATCAGGCGCGTTGAAATTACAAATATTCATAGAGTATGTAGCTTGAACAAACCCAGAGAAATCCTGCCGTTATTCGAATTCAGCACAAAGAGGGTGGGCCATTTTGCCTGATTGATATTCCACAGAAATGACCCGAAGCATACATGTACCTGCAGGCCGGCTTTCTGGATCTGTCGATATTGGCCACACAAACTCGAATAATTTCGAATTTTGATACATACAGATACATGCAGAGTATAGCAGCTTAAACAGCACTGAGAAAAGGCCATCAATAATCTTCTCTTTAAACTATGAAGTTTACCGAGCGCTGTGCCCATGCTCCATTTCCACTGAATTGTCAGGTCTCATTTAAACACTCTAGCAGACTTTTCAGTTCTTTCATTATTTTAAAACATTCACTTAACGTACAAAGTTGGTAGTGGGATTAATGAAAAGCTTGCCACTTTTACTTATCCCTCAAAATACCTTATACTCACACCATTCTGTAATAACACGAAAACACCTACTATTTGGGTGACCATGTCCCTTTAAATATCAAAAGTCATTTCTTTTCAACATTCACAATATTCCATACCCAGACAGTGAACACAAATGTAAGTCCTAGTATGAGTATTAAGTAATATTAATTAACTTCTTATTATATCATATTATTGAACTGGTAAACCCTTCTATAGAATTAAAAAGGACAAAATGAAAAGAACAAAACCTAAGAACAGAACCTAAGATCTAACATGACGATATAGTAACATACAAGCCAAGGGATTAATTGGTATAACATCCTAGGTATATTGAGACTTGTGTCCACAGTCTTAACAAGCTATATGTATACTGCTTAATATGGCAGGATTTCAAAACACATGCCTTGTTTTACACATGTGGTCAATGATTACCGATGGATTATCTCCATATTTTGAGGAAGGTTGATAGCTGTTAGAAAACTATTCCCGGGTGTACCCTTTATTTTCCTTACACATAAAAGAGGTTTCAGTCGTCAGGACACATCTTGAATGTGTTGTTTAAGCGCAGTGGTTTAAATTACCCCAACTCGTCAATCTTTTCAACCACCACTGAAAGAAATATTTCAGTATTTTCTTGAAGAATTCTAGGGGTCTAGAGAAATAATTCTCATAGTTTTTTATGAAGTTTATATCTGCCGTGACACAAACAAACCATTTTTGGTTTCTTTTCAACAACAACTATATGCATACACTAGCACTTAAAAACTGCTTTAATGATTGAAAAGGATGAAGATTTACAGTATGTTTTCAGCAGACATGCAGATACTCTCACAAGCTAGTACACTTATGTCAGCATATGCCATGAAATCAGCTTAAAGTTGAAATAAATCTAGAAATTTGATGTGTGGTGTTCAAGTTATTTACAGCTAGTCACAATATGCTTCCCGTTGCTCTCTCTAACAGATTCACAGATTTATCGAATTTTCATAAATGTGACTCGGCAACTCCTCATCTTTACTGCATGACGCTAAGCACCCAACCATGAATACATATGGATCTCTATGCATATACAAAATACGTATACAGTATATGTCAAACTTTAATAACACGCCAAGCTTCAATTTTTAAATCTAAATGCTATGCCAAACTTTGCACCATCCCCCCCCCAACAAAAGTAAAAAAAGAAAATAGTAATAATGTAAAACTTATTACGTAATATTCATTTAATATGCCTACATCGCCTGTCCAATTGAAACATAAGCGCTTATCCATCTAGTATACTATCCAATATCTTTATCTTACATAACCATAAAAATGAGAACATCCACCTACACACATGTGTGGCACTGAGATTCATTGGTCGACACACACACTATGTTTTGGTAAAGGTCCTATTGACACGAAAGTAAACTGAGGCTTGGTGAAGTGATGTTTCAATGCCTCAAATCCATGTCATGGTATAAAACTGGCTCTATGTATAACGCTGTAAGGCTAACTTTTTCTCACTGAGAAAATGAAACTAAAACCAGTGGTAGAGGATAGTGCATTTAACAAGCCATTAACCTTTGTGTCTTAAAACAATGTGAAGAAGCCTCATAATATTGAGTTACATAAATCTTGCTATGTAATTATTATGCTGATATGCTTAAAATGTACATATCATTCTTCATAGCTGAGCACAAAATCCCTTACATCAGTTTTTGTAGCTGGTGCAAATACACTCCTTCTGGTAATACACTCCTTCTGGTAAAGTGTGAACATAACAAAAACACAGAACAGTACACCAATGCTGGCATGCATTTTTCTGACAAGTCACCCATGATCTTACAAGCAGGCTGTGGTTTAACTGAAATGCTCTCCAAGAATAAATACCGTAACACATTATACAGTAAAGCATTCAGGTAACTTACAATGGCAGCACACTGCTTGCTTACAAGTCACCTGTGATCTTTCCAGCAAAGCAAACTGTTGTCAGTACACACATATAGTAACCTCAATGACTGTGCAAAACTTGAAGGCAGATGGCCCCTGACCTAAGGACAAGTTATGCTTAAACTGACATATTCGCAACTTGTTTCTGGAGTGTGCATTGTTCTTGAGTAACTGTTGCACTTCTGTCAGCTATGACTGAAACAGTTTTTGCATGTCATATGCTCCTCTGAAACAGCCACTTGATAAGGTTCTCTACCAGAATATTTACTCAATACTGTTTGAAGAAAAGTGGCAAGCTGTATTGGCAATGAATGTGATTACAAAATGGTGAGTTTCTTGTGAACAAGAGATCTACAATGGATGGTGCTGTTTCAGCCTTTGGGAGGGTAACTAATTAAAATAAGGGGTCCAGCTTGCACACCTGTCATACTCATAATTAATAATTCACTGAGCTCTAGTACAATGATATAAGGAATGTGGAGGCGTGGATGTAATAAAGACAATGAAATAGAGATAATTTTCCTGTATCCTTTAGAACAGTGTAACAGTCACAGAGAATTTCATAAGCATTATATCTCTCATCACCCTGACCAAACGCTTGCCAGAAATTGAGGTTACTTTATATGCAGTACTGTGATAGTACTGCAAAATAAACAAATGTGACAAAAAGCTGAACACAACATTTTGACAAAGAGACAACTTGTTGTAACAATTCACAACAAAAATGGAACAAAAGTATAACAGCCAACTAACTTTGACAACTTTAAGTGAGAAAAATCACCTTGTCTCTTCCCATATTATCTCTCCAGTCATAAAACAGTTACGTCTTATGCTTTTACAACAATTGTTGTGAATCCATCCACACTTTTCATCTGTCGAGAATTGAAGCTGACCAGCAGTTGGCGTTCACCTTCCCGGAATGGTGTCAGTCTCACCCTGGCCCGCAATGTCCCTTTTGGTGGCAAATTCCTGAAACACAGAAATCCAGAGTAATAAATTTTAAATCCAGGTATATTTATTTTAAATCAATAATTTATAATTAAAATAAGCTGAAACTAGCATTTTTCCATACATAATTTTGTGTGTACCAAAAATCCTTTTCATAGAATTCCCTGTAATCTGACAAGAGAAATATATGTTACATTTAGCCCCTGTTTAAATGCTGCTGCCAGGGGAAGATAATTGTGAAGCGGACTAAGGGAGACAACTTTATACCAAGCCACATGTCAGATCTATAATTGGGAGGCATTAAAAATCAATACAGGAGAATCAATACTGAAATGTGACTGCTGTCAACTTTAGACACGTGTGCAAAGGACAGCTCAGTTTAAAGCTATGCAAAACTCGACCTGCTTGTTGGCAAAGTTAATGAACACAAAAAACATATAAAGCCGTCATCATACATGCAGTCCGTACAAAGAGGACAAAATTACTTAAGCAGCCAACTTCTTCACAGATCTTATTAATTTTAAATGTCATGAAAGGCATTATTCAACATGAAGCCTCCATAGCTCAGTGGTTAGAGCACTGGTCTTGTAAACCAGGGGTCGAGAGTTCGATCCTCTCTGGGGGCTGGACGAAAAAGGCTGTCACACTTTTTTTTTTTTAAACTCGCAACTGTGCTTTTTCTTCACAAGAACACTACCAGTAGTTAATCAATGATGGATTTTGGCAGAGAGACAGTCCAAACTCTACAAATGTTCAGCTGTTGAAAAGAAAATTCTAATAAAAGGATTCTATAAACTCATCTTAAAAGAAGATGGCCACAATACTTCTGCACATAGACCTGAGGGTAAATATTCTTGAGCTGCTGGTATCGTAATTTAAAACATCATGAAAGAGATTTTCAGGAAGCCTCCAAAGCTCAGTGGTTAGAGCACTGGTCTTGTAGAGGAAGGGTCGAGAGTATGATCCTATCTGGGAGCTATACAAATTAGGTTTTTTTCTACATGAACCAACTTGATTCCTTCGATATATGAAGCAGTGAATGAACAGGAAATTATGAAAATTGATTGCGCCTTGTAAACTCTACAAAACTACAGCTTTTGAAAGGAAACTTCTTTAAAAAACCATTGTACATAAATCCATATTAAAGGAATCCACCAAAGCTCAATGGTAAGAGCACTGGTCTTCTAAACCAGTGGGTGCTAAATGATACTTGGTCTTAAAAAAGTTTGTTTTTTTCATTCATAAATTTCAATACAATGCCTTTCCTGAAACCCTTGGCAAGCAAATCTGCCCCTCTGCATGTTTTCACTCTCGAAAATTGTCAGGTAGAAAGATTATGGCTTAATGCCTCTTTGGCAATACTGCAGCTGCTTTTGATCCAAAATCAAACATGAATTAACACATATATTAAAATCAGCTAAAATAGCACACACATCAACTAAAACTCCTAAGAACTAAAATGTTTATGAAATATATAATCTGAAAAATAGTAACTAAAAATACGAAAGATTTATTATGATGCAGACCAATTGCCTTTTGATACTGAACACCATTGCCAGATGTACACAACAGAACTGCCAGATGCAAACAACAGAATTGCCAGAGGCAAACAAAAGCATTGCCATAACTACATGTTTCAGGGTAAATAATGTGTTACTGACTGTAGCTGGAAGTCGGTGGGTTTCTGTAGCCCAGGGCCCTCCACAGTGAGCACACAATCAGTCAGCGTCTGGGGCAGGGAGTTGAGGAACGACACCTCCACCTCTATGGACTGTCCCAGCTTCACCTCAGATGGCACCTGGCAGTTATGAGAAAACTATTTGTCAACAGACATACACAACACAGCTGTCATAGCGGCATGACAGGAGAGCACTAATCACCAAGACTGCACATTTCTAAGTGGCCAAGAAATATCTGACTACAGTTCGTTATTTGCGTTCAATTAGCTCATCCGTCAGTTACATGAAAGATAAAACTGTTGCAAGATTTACTTTTCTGTAAATGCATAGCATTGTGTAGCAGTATAAATGTATGTAAAATCACTGGTGATAACTCAACTAAATGCAGATGAATCATGATGCCTGTTCCACTTTAAGAAATGGATCAAAATTTCTCAGACGCTGTTAAGTACATATCATGAGCATGCTGTATGTGTTACTTTGATATCCAGTGAGGGCTTGGCCAGTCTGAAGGTATCCACTTCTGTGTAAACTTGATCTGTCTCCTCAACATTGGCCTGGCAAGAGATTCTCCCCTGAGCATGATCCACCAGTTTATAGAGGTAATCCCTGGCTGCCACCTTCATCACCACCTCCTTACCTGGTAACACAACAAAGGATATGCATAAACAGTTCATCCAGGTATTCCCTGCCTCACACCTTCATCACCACCTCCTTACTTGGTAACACAGTACAGCACACACAGACCCAGTTCATCCAGGTATTCCCTGCCTCACACTTTCATCACCACCTCCTTACCTGGAAACCCAACACAGCCCACACAGACCCAGTTTATCCAGGCACTCCCTGCCTCACACCTTGATAACAACTTCCAGGTAACTTTCCTCACCACCTCACAACATTAGATTCCTGTTCAGTTGGATTTAGCCTACTTACACTCTTTTTTAGCTAGCTTGACTTCAAAACTCTCGGCTTTGATCTTGGTCTCGAACTCTCCTGTGTAGCGGATCACAGAGGCCATCAAGTGAATGGAGACGTTACGTTCCTTCGCACTGTTGTTTTGCAGTCTGGCCACCACATCAAAATCCTCCCCCATGTAATGAAGGTCTTTGTCTACCAAGTCAATGGCAACATCCTGTGGAGCACAGGCAGCATGGATTATGAGGACACAGAAAATTGTCTGCTATATATGACTTAAGGGGACATGGACCTTTCATAAGTTTTTCCACTCCTAGATCAGCATATCATGAAACATGCTTTGATTGCAAAGAACAGTGTCTGAATACAGGAAGATGAAAGACACATACAGTCAACTTGATAATGGCAAGAACAGCATGAAGCCATGGAAATGGGTCAGATGAGGTACTTGTGTTGTTATGGTTTCTTTCTCAGATGATCTTCTTTGTAACAGGCTCTCTCAGGCACAAGATGTTCGTGACATTTAATGTCCAGGTTTCACACTAGTACTGCTACTGCCTGGGTTACACACTACAATTGGCACAACATAGTAAGGATTACATTTTGTCATGTCACCTGACAATCATAGAAATATTCTCACCTCAACTCCATGATCGTCATATACCTCCTTGCGTGTGGAGCCCATTCGTATCGCGCGGAGCACGGCTGCTCTCTCTGTGGAGCTGCCTGAACATATGAAACACAGCGTTAGCTATCTACATCAGGGTCAAATACGGCTGAATAATTCATGCAACCCTTTTAGTGGGTTTATCTGCAATAATATGTTTTCAGATATAAAGAAACCTGAAACTAGTGTCTTACATAACGATTTATTCTGTCAAAATTACTTAAATTTCCACATTAAATAGAGCTGTAGTATTACATGTAAGTCATGTAGAACGTAAACAGACAACAATCAGAGGCTGCTTAGCAGTTGAAAAGAATAAATGATGCCACCGTTCTTCTGCCTATTCAATATGGTTCGTCCATCATGTAATCAAAAAATTTGAATGCATTTCATTTGGTGGGGGATATATTTTCAGATACAGTTTTTTATGCTCTTTTCACTCACCACAACTTCATTTGGAATGGTCTCTCACTTTAAGAAAAAAATGTAAAGAAATATCTAAAGTACAATCTCTAATATAAAAAAGAATAAAGCATACTATCATCTACAATACTTTGCAAGTACTAATTTATTTGTAAAGCATGTTTCATTTAAAACTTCAATAATATCCTGATATGGTACCTTCTCCAAACTTGTAACCTTCTGTGACATCATCACGATCTGGATCAAACCGGTCCATGGCAGCATTGACGACCCCACACAAATTGCCACACTTCTTCGTGCTGATGAATTTACCCACACTGAAATCACACACATAACCAGCATATAATAACCTACAAACTACATTCCTATTACATGGTGTACCCATTGAAGAATAGTCAACTTCCAACTGTGTGACTTCTACAGCATTAGGCAGAATGCCCAAATACCATCCTTCTTCACCCCCTACCACAACCACCTCCCATAAAAAAAACAAGGACAGCTTCTGGGCTCCATTAAGCCCTAGTGTGCCTCCTGAAGGTTGATGCATATGTATTGTGTAATCCTCATGGCAACCTCAAAGCTTAATTCAAAGAAAGTAGACATTAAGATATAACTGTAAGTCACATCTATATAAAACTAAATTATAGTTTCACACTTTAAGGCACTTTCATTAATTGCATGTAAATTTACTCTATTTATTAAGTTTATTCATATTCACCATACCTACATAGGCCTACATGGTACACAAATTCAGCAAGATCCAAAGTATGTAACTATTAGTAGCCTATGTAACTCCTCCTAAATATGATGGAGAGCTAAGTTTAGTTCTCACTACCAGCTTGTGGAGGAAATAATCCAAACCTACACATCTTTCTTCCAGTTTTTCCTCCACCGTTTATCTCCTCCCATAACATAATCAATCCTGTCAGCATTGACCTCGGCAAACAGGAAGGACGTGTCGTAGGGCAGGTGGACGTCTCCCTCACGGATCGCTTTGACGGAGGCCGGGCCACATCGGTACACCCCTACATGTGATTATATCACACAATTACAAAATTCTGATTTTAAATGAATGGCTTTTTACAGGTATAGTTACCGATACGACTGTTTAATTTAGTGTCGTCTTTTACACAGACAAAAACTGACTGTAGCTGGTAAATCTACAGAATATAGGACATTTCCCCCTGGAAAACCTTTCAACTTGTTTCCCCAGATACATATTAAAGTGCAGTAAAGGTACGAACGCGTGGCGCTGCTTCACGCGGTAAATTACGCTAAACCTATGCTGTTTGCGACAGCCATTTTCTGCTTTGATAAAATTAAAACATGTGTTAGTCGCTGAAATCCACCCCAACTTCGAACTGTCCTTGATCTGCAGGCAAAAACTGCACGAGTTACTCATAAGATAGAGAGCATATCCTGATGCGAACGAAAAATAACAAAGACAGAAAAAGAAAAAGACAGAGCACCTGCGTAAATCTTCTCAAATCGGCCATTTTTGTTTCCAATTTATTCATGAACTACCGGGTGCTAACTCTGAAAGGACAAGCTGCACAGAGTTGTTCACCTTGAGAAATTCAAAGGGGGAGAACCAAAGAGTCGAATTCTTCAGTTCCGAGACTACAATCGCGTCGTAAGGTTTCGCGTATTAAATCATTGTGCACTTAAGTAGAGAATGTATCAGCTTTAAAGGTAAATGTTTAAACTGCGCATAACAGACTGCCTTCCGATACCGAGAGACGTGTGCACGGTGGAAAAAAATATATAAAAAAATGAGTAAATATAAATTTCTAGTTACAGCTTTAAAACGGAGATCCTACTCAAAGTTTATAAGTGACCCCCACAATTACACATGTGTGTGAATACGGTACCACAAAATGATGTGATGGGACGGTAATTTAGATAATTCAAAGTAAATACAGGCCTATCATAACATGGTAATTCCTTTACGTCTCTCAGTACATTGATCTATACATTTAGACCTACATAAACTGATATATAGCACTTTGGCGCTCTTTCAATTTTTTAATTTTTTATTTTCTTTTTTTTTTCTTTTGTTTTTGTTTTTTCTTTTGTTTTTGTTTTTTGGGTTTTTTAATTTTTTTTATTTTTGTTTTTTTGTGTGTGTGTGTGTTTTTATAATATCACTTTACTTCATTTTCAAAACGGACTATTGAGGTCTTTCTGAAAGCAACGAAGGCCAACCCGGCTAGCTATCCTGGCTCCTGACACCAAGCTATTGGAGAAACGGACATCTCCACACGACTTTCTTCTAATATTGTCGGAAACAAAAAATACTGTCTGTCTAAATTAGACCTAAGAATCGAAGCTGACAGAAATTCAACACGTGCTGTTCGACCTTACCGTCACTGAGAGTCTGCGGTGTGCCGTCCACAGCCTGCCAGCCCCCGTACCCAGCCGGCAGGTCAGGCCGGGTCATCCACACCTCATTCCATACGTGGAAGTTCCTGGCGAAGGAAATGACAACTGAGTCAGATACAGCTGTCTGTCCTTATTTAGCAAATAAAGGTTGTAAGATGATTTCTTTTATCCGCAGACAATAAAAGAGTAAAAAGAAAACAACTCATATAGGTCTATTATAAATATCTAGAGTTATATATTGTGACTAAAATGACAATACTAAGGCTTATGGTAATGTAAATAATTCGTTTTTAATATTACTCGATTAAGAAATCTTCCTAAATAAAGAAGAAGGAAGTGTTTGATTGCCACTTCTGCAAAAAAAAAAAAAAAAAGAAGAAATCTGTACGAATTTCCTGTTATATTACGATGAAATACATGTAGGCGTACATGTACCGCTTACTCCACCGTTAGCTGAAGCCAGGTGCATGTGCTTAACGTACAATCCTCTGCATTTTTGTGGCTTATGATTAAAGCCCTACACTGTTGGATTTTTTCTGTACATTCAACCCTTGTGGGTCCCAATGGTAAAATATAACTGATTCCATTCCGCTCAAATCTATTCTTCTACTCTAGATTTCTATCTTACTCCACTGTGGATGGTCGTGGGTTTTTCCTGAGATCTGCGCGGTTCAGTCCTCAACGTTGGCCGCCGTCGCATAAGCTAAATATCCTTGAGTACGGCGTAGAAGATCAATCAAGTAAATAAATAAATACTATCCCATTCTATTCTGTTCTCACCAGACCGAGTCCTCGCTTATCTTATCCTCTGGCTCCCCTTTCTCGTTCCAGTACATGTCAATGGTGAGAGAGCCGTCATTGTCGCAGGCTGACTCGAAATTGGTTACACTACGTGTAGGGTAGCCCAGCGCCCGGCATACTGCATTAGTGGGAGGGAAACAAAATCACTGGTCAGTAGGTCCGGCTGAATATTGGATGATGACACCTGTTCACTTACACATAGATGTAGCCCTATTTAGTCTATACATTTTCACAGAGATGTCCGAGTTGGCTACATGCAAAGCTAGTTCAAGTGCTTGCGAACTGTAGAACATACATGTACTTTGCTAACCCACTCTAATAGTCATGACCATATGTAGGGCTATGTGCAAAGTATAAAGGATAGAAAGCATTTATAAGGCTTTATAAATTGTTTATAATAGAAGCTGAAAACATTCCATGTGTTTGTTTACAATAGAAGCTGAAAACATTCCCTCTGTTTACTTAAAGAATAGTCACTGACTGCCTGATGTGATAGATATATGACGCTGAGATTACATATTATGTTGAATTTTATTTTTGAAGCGTGACCAAAGTGGCAGGCTTTAACCTCAGAAATCCTGTCTCTTGCATGCACTACCCGCGACAATTCTGCATTTTTTTTTACCGCCGAACGAACTGATGTCTAGGGATGATCACCAACCACTGACTAATAAAACCGCGTGTTCGAAAAAGGATCTGTCAGCATTGGTTCCATCTTTGCGTCTGAAAGCCGTCAGACATCTGCCGAAGGGCTATCGTTTACTTCCTGTCAGCATTCTTCCAACCATTAACCTGAACGTCTCATATATATTGATAGTTCTTTCATGTGTACGCCGTTGGATATTAATAAAAAACTAAATAACTTTAAGGAAAACTGTAAACTTCAAAAAAGGAATGTGTCTTACTCGAGGTCATGATCCCGGAGAAGACCCAGCACTGGCCGAACTTGACCGGTTTGCCTGTCCTGTAGAATTGCTCGATAATCGCCTCGCTGCCCGTCCACTCCAAAGGAGATCGCCCTCCAACGTAATTTCCGGTCCAGTTACCGTACAGGATTCCGTCATCGTCCTCCTCATTGGCCTGTTAAACAAATTCGTAGGAACCACAATGAGTGTTGAATCCTGTCTTGTTTAGCAAATTCGTTACATTCACCATCTGCACGCCAGTGAGTATTCAACCATGGGCTGTTTGTTACATTGTAGAGTGTGTAAACCAATTAGTATTGAAACATGTTCTGTTTAACAAATTCTTAACTTTCCCAATGGGTAACAATGAGTATTGAAACGTATTAACTTAAAAATAGCAGACCCGTGAACCAAAGTAGTGAAAAATTAAACATCCTCTACGGGGTTGAAGAAAGAACAAAATTAAATCTGACGTAAAAATTTTTGCGGAATTTTTTATTTTTTTTTTAGGGGGGCGGGGAATACACATTATAAAATTAATTATAAAATAAAATTATGGTGAGTTTTTCAAATGATTACGCGTGTAGAACATGACACAAGACTTTTGCTTACCATAGCCGTGAGCTTACGGACCACGTGGATGGCGTCACCACGGGCAACCACAGGCATTTTTGATTGGTCAAGCACTTTGATGGCACAGTCCAAGATGACCCCGTCAAACTGAAGGACAAAAAGCCGTTATCTCATTTAGAAATTCATCGGGAAAGAGCGAGGAAATTTTACACAAAAGTGTTATGTAAAGACAGAAACATAACGCCTGATCAGAGTCAATTACAAAGACGTTTACTGTTTACCTGTGAAAAATTCCATGGCTTCCCACAAACATTCTTATGGTTTCCCACGTAGATCTTGCCAGTTTCGTTGAGAACATATTCAGCCTTTGCGTCCTCACTCTCCATGTAAACAGCATCGTCTATGGAAATGCATACAGGCAACAAGAAATTAGGACGGCAGCAAGGCATGTACATTTCGTTAAATTTCTTGGATGAAGAAAACTGAGGCATTAGGAGGGAGATGCAGATACAGATTTTCATCAGCGAGAGAGTTGCGTTCCTCTTCATGTTGGTGTCATTTAGTTTTGTCTTATGTGTCGCTAAAATTATAAATAACTTGTTGGTTTTGTGATATTGTTAAAAAAAAATCCCCAACAGTCTGAACACTGGGGGCTTGCAAATATAGCTAGCATCATAATGAAGTTTGTAATTTTCAAAAATGGCTTTCTGGCATTAGCCTTCAAGGCTTCTTTATATAAGTAAAGTTCAGTGATTTCTTTCCCGCCGATAATGTACGTGGTTGACACATATTAGAACGTGGCACACGTGTTGGTCCCTTAGGGTAGCGAGAGTACCAGATGAGTTTCTTCCATTTACCAGTACTGTTAGTTATACTCACGTTTACACCAGGGATTGAAGAGTATGTATATAGGTAGTGGATGAGTGTACCGGAACAGAGACTTTTTAGCTTTATCGTCTTGGCGGATGATGTCAATTTTTAGGCGCCATTTTCCGACGGGACAGACGGAGGGGGTGAAGATCGTAACATCGGTGACCCCGCCATTTGTTTTCTTCACCTTAGCGCCCCACTCGTTGGGGTGATCTACGTCTGAGAGGATAAGGTCTACCAGAGAGCCCTTGCCCGGGAGTGGATTGTCACCTGTAATCCAAGGGTAACACAGCCTACCATTACCGCATAATGCAAGGCGACGTCCAAGGTGGCTTCAACGATAAAGATATTACTGAGAGCGGAAAACAATAAATCAAACGTCAGACATGGATTCGTGCACCTCTCTTTATTCCAAGCAAGTGACATAGGAATCTTTAATCGCGGATGTTGGATTTCTGACAAAATCAGTTACAACTATTCGCATCAGAATAAAAAACAATATACAAAACAGGGTATCTCTACGAGATCTCTAAATTCTAAATTCCCAGTACCATCTAAGTGACATAAGTTGTACGCCCCAATTAGAATGGGGCACACGTTTTGGTTCCTTAGGGGAACGGGTGCATCAAATGGGTAGGTTATCTAGATAGTTCTTAATAGAGATTTTTTTCAACCTTTCATATTTACGGAAGCCTTGATGCTTATATATATAGGGGGCAAAATTGCACGATTCCACAGGCTGAATTTTCACCTTTAAAATTCTGTTCTGTTCAAAATGAGATGATTTCATTTCAAATTCCTGTCATTTTCAGCCAAGTCAGACACTGAGAAATTCAGAATGTCGACTATAACGAATGGCGTCATATCCAAGTGGGTGTTCATTGTGAACGCTGGATACATCTGGTATCACTAATACGTTCTAACAACATGTGTGTGTCCCTGCTTTGTCTGAGAATATGCCCCTACAAAACATTTGTCCCTACCTAACATTAATGTCTATACTCCCTACCGAGCATTAATTTCTATATATCCCCAGCCGACACTGTTATGAACATATTCCTATATTTAACAGTCCCTCGGGCTTTGTCTGGATTCCTCCCACCATAATGCTGGCCGCCGTCGTATAAGTGAAATATTCTTGAGTACGGCGTAAAACAACAATCAAATAATTAAATAAAATAAATAAATCTACTTAACAGAGATGTGCACATATTCTTATAAATCATAGATGTGCACATATTCCTATACTTAACATAGTCGTGCACATATTCCTATACCCAACATTGATGCTTATACACACAGCACCCACGATTCACGCATTCATCTGCCTAACAGACATTGATGCTTGCACATCTCCTCCGACCATCCCTATAGCATTCGGTCATATAACCCAAGACTGATCATTAGATAGGATACGATGCGTATGGTTATATAAGCATCATTGCTCGCTTGGAATGTACAGAATATAAGCTCCTACAAAACATTGGTACTTACGCTTATGCACAAAAATTAGCAGTGATACTTATACTTATATACTCAACCAAGCAGTGACATTTATACTTACACACCCTTACTTGGTCCCTATGCTTATACACCCGTGCAACGAAGCACTGACATTTCCGTTTATAGACCCTTGCTTACTGGTCAGCACTGATGCTCTGCTTACAAACCCGTGCAACCAAGCACTGACATTTGTGCATATACACCCCTATTCTGGGCAGCACTGACACACTTATACCCCCATCCAAGCACTAAGATATGACGTCATTATTTCCCTCTGGTTTCTTACCGAACTCGAAGGTGAGCCTGAGGTCGTCTTTCTTCTCGTCATAACGCCTGCTGAAGGTAATCTTCACGTCAAACGGTTGCCCTCTCCGGATGACCAGCTGACGGGGGTTCCCCTGGAGAATACCGGATTGTTTCTCCCGTGTAATCTCGAACTCATCAGTATGGTGAGCCGTCGTGTTGTCCGCGATGTTGAAATCTACAGACTGGATTTTAAGGGCTTCTCCCTCACCGATTTCCTTTGCGTCTAGAGGTACGAAAATCGCAAAAACATAACACTTGCCACGTTATGCTGTGTGCATGGAGCCTAGTGTTGATAAAAGTTACTGAAGCTTAAGGAGTTGGTAGATATGTTCATTAATTTATGAAAGTAATGGATGTTTGTTTGTCTCACAGTTAAACGGGTTACCAGTTTAAAAATAATGTGGTGTAGCACGGCTGAGCGTGATACGTGGCCTTTGTCGTGCAGACGACGGCCCTGGGTGCAACATCACGGATTGTTGAAGCCCACTTGTCGTGGTTTTATCCAGTAAGGAGACGAGAAATGTGCAAGCGGCATGATAATAAAAGATATTTGTCTGTTGTATCAATGTTTGCTGATACAGTACACCAATGTGTACTGTATCTCTCCGAGTAGGGTACTTTGACGTTCGTGTTGTAAGGGAACATATTGCATGGTAATATGTTGATACTGGCCGGTCACATGTGCCTGGTACATACTGACAAGCCAGATATGCCTGGTTGATATTGGCAGACTAGAGGTGCTTGGGTAACATTGACAGGACAGGTGTGCCAGCTTGACACTGACAGAGTAGATACATGTATGCCTACTTGATACTGACAGACGCTCACCTTTGACATTGAACACCCTCCGGACCATCTCATCCACGGCACCTTGAGACCGAGGATAATAAGCGACGGTGGGGGGATAGTGAGAGCCAGCCGAGCCGCGTTCTCGTCCCGGTGACGTCACGCCACGCGAACTGCTGCGAAATCTAAAACACAAACACAAGGTGTAGGCCAATCATAAGTCATCTTCAAGTTTGTGACTGCCAGAATCAGCACCAAGCCTGTACAACAATGACTCTATTACGAATTGTTTTTCTGTTCATTTTAATGTGTTAAATCTTTTTCGCGCTGCCAGCCGGTCATTTTTCTCGCACAGGAGCTTGCTTGGTGCAAAAATAACGGACATTGTCAAAACTTTAGAGGGCTATGGGGTTTATTTTTTGTTTAATATTCTTGGTGTGTTGATACAAGGCGTCGTGGGGTGACGAGGCTCCGACTGACGTCCCCTTGACGTTGCTAGGCACCGCTCCAAAGCGCTGGGAAGCCGCAGCCTATGTCAAGATTTCCATGGGAGTTTTTTCATTGGTAGGGAAAGTTAGGTGCAAATGCTTATTGGCCAAGGTATGCTGAGTTACTTACATGAATTTATTGGTATTTTACGCCGTGTTCTATGACGGGGGACAGCATTATGCTGGGAGGAAACCCATGACAATCCGCAGGAAGCTGTCGGGCCTTCCCACGTGTGACTGGAAAGGAAACCAGTCTGAGCTCGAATTGAACTCACAGCTATCTCCGCCAACATGACGTGCAATGCCTACGTCACACAGTACCGTATACAGGAGAAATGGTCAGTAACTTGCGAATGACCATCGGTAAACTCCGGAGACTCCTTCGTTGCCGCATGCGCAGATTAGCGCTCGCTAAAGCTCATTTGTTTTCCGCCATTGTAGTCTGCACATCTGCACATCACAAGTGGGGAAGGTCGCCAGTAATTGCCGAAGGTTGTAGGTTTATACCGGTCACACCGGTTTCCTCCACACATAATACAGACCGTTGTTTTGTAGTAAAATGTCTTTAGAGTAGCTCGAAACAACCATGAAATAAATAAATAAATTCATTCATTCATTCATTAATGCTGAAGACAGGAGGCCTGTATCCAACGGTGGGGGAGTAGGAGAGGGGCGGGTAAAGCCCATTGCACTGATATCTTATACAGTTATCTATGACCCACGCATTCCTGGAGCTCCCCACCAATGTGGCCATTCAGCTAACACGAGCGTGTCTTATTATTGGACTTCACGCCCTAATTCATGCGTTCAAGTGACTTAATTTTTCTTTACAGGTAAACGACTTTAAAAAATCCGCGGTTGACTGTTACTGGTAGCTGAGCATTCACAAACGAGTGCAACTGTCAGCCTCGGTCACTTATATAGAAATGTGAGGATCACGTCGAGACGATCTTCACAATGAGGGCATTTAGGGGGAAAAAGGCATCGAAAACGTTATTTTGCGCATGTTCAATTCTCATGCACGTTGAGAGCGACTAGAGCACTTATGAACTGCTATAGTCTTGTGGTGACCGTGATGCCTTCTGGCCTTTAGTGAAAATATTCCACTCAGTGTGAGGTAAAGGTTTAATTCTCTGATCTGACCATTTGTGTGAATGGGATGTGTAAGTGTGCGTTGTCAAATACAAGATTCTGAAATGAAGAATGCGCAAAAACAAAAAAAAAACAACAAAAAAACTCGCATCTAATAGAATAAGTGACATGCCTTATATCATTATAATGTTATTGCGTTAGGCTAAATAACAAAATAGTCACGGTTGAGTTATCAGTGAATCGGACGGCGTTATCTTCGGCGAGGTCGACAGTTGTCTAACCGGTTGATAACGTGGCATCCCGAGAACTTAGGCTAGTGCATTCAACATCCTTAATTTATTTTACGGGCCAACAGAGTCCAGGATTTTGATGTGTAAATAGGTGTAAATAGGTAGCTTCATAGCCCATGGCGCGGAAACATCACATCAGACCTATATATTTCTTTATTTATTGTCTATTTGGTTCTTGTTTAGAGCTGCAGTAAAGAATTTCCAGTGGCTGTCGGTTTTGCGGGCGGGAAAACTGGGGTGCCCGGAGTACAGTATGCATCGCTCTTCAACAGACACCTTACAAACTCCCTGTCTTAACGCCGCTATTAAACCAAGAGGATCTGTTAACGAGCTTGTGATGTCACTTGTAATAAAGAAAACAGAGGTTTTTAAATAAAAATGACAAAAGAAATGTGATCTAAAAATTAAGGCGTTTACGGTAAATTGGTACTTTTCTGGTTTAGACTCTGCTCCAAAAATAGTTTCTAATCGCTGACAGACGACCACTCTGCCGGGGGTTGTATCATTTTCTTCCCCAAAGGTAAACAAGACATCCGCATATCGTGTGGATCGAGGGATGTAGCCTATCTCCTGCATTGATCGTGTCCTGATTAAACATACGACCCCTGCACATCGCAGACGGCCTTCTAGACGGGATGTGTAATCGCCCCGTTATCCTGTGAGGATTCCATATTCATGTCCGAATAGATAATTTTGCAAAAATTAGGCGTACAAATTATTACGCTTGTGTCATTAAATCTCATACGGTCTGCCCAAATTTCTTTTTCGGGCAACACACAACGCGCGTTATACACCGGCGATGTTCGCATGGGCGGATATTGGAAGCCGGCGATTGTCACTGATGAAAGAGCCAGGCGACGTGCGTGCTACGTCACTTCAGCATTTGACGACACCCACTGGATATTCCTTAGTTACAGGAAAAATTTCAGAATAAGCTGCTTACACATACAAGGTTTTCACAATCTGTCCTCCCATCTCCCCCGCCAGAAATTTTATTGCTGCATTTGAATAGTGTAAATATGTTTTCATTACGCCGTGTAAACCTACGCTACATACATATATGACGGCCAGGTTTATGCACGAACCATGTATAGTGGTGTCTGACAACGATCTCAGAAAGCCGATGAAATCTTGATTTGATATTATTATATTTATGCATGATACAGTTCAGAGCAAAAGGGACGCCTCTTACATCAACCGCACAATGATCTGGATAAATGTATATCTGCTCCCCCGAGTAAAAATTGTCGTATATCAGCTATTTTCTCGATAGCTGGCTCTATCCAAGTGTGCGAGAAACGTAGGAAAAGTTACTCACATGGGCTGATACCCACCAAATGCCATTTGAAGAGCTTCATATAAAAAGCCCATAATAATGACAAGTGGTGTTTCTTCAAAAATTGCGCTGTGTATACATGTACATTGGCTGTGATGACTATTGCAGACGTTGTTTTGACAGACAACCCTGTATCTGTATAGCTTGTTAACCAACAGTTTGGTTACAGATGGAATGGAGAATGTTTAACAGATTATTCCTGCTAGCTCAGAAGCGGCCACTGCAAAATTTGCTTGGTAGAGCGTATATGTGTATACTGCAGTTTGGCGCGAGAATTTTCGACACTACACAACTCAGTAAAGCACAAATAACAACTAGCCAGTGTGAGCCCTGTTGATCAGTGACCTATGACAAGCATATGGTTAGAATTGTCGGTAGGCCGCAATATCTAGTATTATCATACACTTTGCCGTGGTTATTCGGACGCGTATGCGCGGTGGCTGTTTTCTTATATACAGCGAGGTGTTGCTAGATCGACCGGCGACCCAGAAATAGACGGATATAAATACAACCCACGCCAGTTATAGATGAACGTAATACTACATACAATTCTGCAATAAAGGTAAGTCGTTACTCAGAAAACTTTCTTAATCACTTACGGGTTCCAGAACATGGTCCTTGTCAGGTGGGTGATTTACAGGTGAGGGCAGTCGGGATGGATGAACTCCTTAAGGTAAACGTAACGGCTGTGGTACAGTTACGGTATGCGGCTTCCCCCGGCGACTGGTAACCTCGGATGTGGAACGCACAGCAGTCTCAATACATGCGCATGACCTACACACTACTGTTTAAAGATGACCTTAAAACCGCCTCAATCCGGCTTGACCTCGGCTGCAAGCTTCACTGATTCCAAGTGCTATACGCCAGAGTATGGTAGTTACACAAAAACCATGGCACGTGGAGTTATGGACAAGAATCTCTAGAATAATGTATGTCAGCTGATTGTGCGACTGATCAAGAGATCGGACTGATATCAACCAACGCGACATTTACGCAAAAGGTATATCTTGGGGTTTCAGTTGATACCATACTGAAAAATAACTGACCGGATTTTTTGCAAACCTTGAATAGGGCGTGAATACAACGATACTTTTGGGAAAGTTTAACTTTATATTGTCACCGAATAGCGCTGGGAAACTATTAAATATAGTTATTCTGAATAGGTTACGAACTTATTTCTTACCTATATGTTGTGCATATCTATATAACATACGAAAGATCAGTGCTTTACCCAAGGCACAATGGTGTCTCCTACCCCGATGAAAACTGTGACCGCCATCGTGTAAGTGAAAAGTTCTTAAAGTAAAAGACAGCTCATGACTGTGGCACTGTTCATTAAACAGATCACACACTTCTCTTTAATGCAAAAACCTGTTTGAATTTGTATGAATTTTTTGCTGAATTATCTTTGTTTGAATTGTGGAATATTGTGTTGCCGATCCGGGATCTGAATGGGCCCATACTTTTAAGTTTATGAAAGATTGGCCAGTCAGAGAGCTAGAAGATATCAACTGTTTGTAAGCTGTGACGTAAATGATCTGAGTTGAATATCAATGTAACATGTAATAACATAGGAACTGGACACTCTTTTAACAATATATGTTGTAATTATAACAAGTACATGGGTGAACAACACCGCAAAGTATTTCCAGACCATTGTGACCATTACGGGAGAAAGTTTCTTGATCATTTCACGTTATAAATTTACATATATACTTAAATTTCCACCACAACTCTAGCAACTTACTACAATCTCAGGTGACAAGAGTGATCCGCGCTTGGAGCAATTACGTCACAGTCCAGAGAGATTGGCTTCGTTTCATGCTAGCCGACGGTGCACCGTCAAATCTCAGTTTCCATAGTCACAGTAGCTGTTAGAAAAAATGCTTTACCGAAATAAACATAATATTGTCCAACGTTTTGGGCAAACTTAACTCTTTAACATACGCTGTCCTTCACTTTAAATGTGGCGTTAATCATCATTCAAATAAAAAATGTATGTAGGTCGCCGACGCAAATCGCGGTCTACGAAGACGGCCCGCTGCACAGACATAGGGCACGCAACTGGGTGCAACCTGCAGGATTGTTCTCCGTAATACCTTCCTAAAGCTAAAGGAAAGTTTCTTGTACCGGCAGGCCCGGAACAAAACAGCGACCTGTCAAAAAAAAAATGGCATTACGAGCCCATTTATACCAGTGAGCTCGATCCTGTTGCTCTTTATGGTGATATGTGAACCAGTCCTGAAGGCATTAAACACTAAACAGGCATTAAAGTGTACTGCTCTCATTCACTTGTGTTGAATGTGTTTACTATTACTCCACTGAATATCATCATTCTTACAGGGTAATGTCTTATACTTGTCCCAGACACACCACTATATGATGTTATAATGCCTGTTTCTTCCACCTGTTAACTTAAATTTTCCTCATATACACCAACGGGTGTCATAGCGGTGGCTTCTTGCAGATTTTTAGCCGGATTCGTCCACTCATCAATTCATATAGATACACTGGGCAAGTCGTCATGGCTTCCTCCAGATGTTACGCCTGCCTCTTCCACTCATTTTACATATTTCCCCTATATACGCCAGGCGAAATGTCGTGGTTTTCTCCAGGTGTTATACGCCGGCTTCTACCACAGACTATTTCATGTTTCTCTTAGATACACCATGCGAGATTTCATGGTTTCCTCCAGACGTTACGTTCGCCTTTTAAACTCATTATTTTACGTTTCCTAAGGGACACCAAACGAAGTGTCGTGGTTTCCTCCAAACCTTAAACGCCGGCTTCTGCCATTCATTATTTCACATTTCTCTCACATACACCAGACGTTACGTCGGCCTCTGATACTCATCAAAAACTTACATAGATACATATTTCTGTTAGATACACAAGGCGCGAAGTGGTAAGTCCTCCAGTTATTACACCGCATTCTTCCACACAAAAACCTATACATGTCAGTGAAATATTATTAAATACTTTGTAGGGGTTCAACCGGTGAAGGCGATAATTGGTCGGAAAAAATTTATTTGCATTCGGTAAATGTTGGTATTCAGGTATAAATGTTGTATATAAAGTACATGTATATGTAGTTTATGCAGTATTTGTTCGCAAGGATGATTTGATACGCCCATCAGAGTATACATGGTCAATAGCAACCACAGTTATGAATAATCGCTTCCTTAAAAATTGTATGTTTATTATTTCAAAAATGATTAAAGTATATTTGGAAACCGGTCTTACGATAGGCCCAATTGACCAGAAACTCCAGGTTTGGTTAACGGCTGGAACTGGGTATTTGTTTCGATGTAATGGAAGTGACTCTGTGTGAAGGCGAAGTAACAAAAAAATGTCTTGTCAAAACCAAATCCGATGTTCATAGGGTAACAGATATTAGTAAGTAATACGTACGTAGGAAACCAGGACTATAGTGGATTATTTATATGTTTTTTTTATCCCATTGATGTTTAAAATATTACTGCGATCACGTTTAAGGGTGGAGGGAAACAGAACAGACCTTTGAGAAAACCAATGCCTTAAGCCAGGAAAAGCCGCCTACCGACTTAAAGCCGCAGCCAAACCATCGCGAGTACTGGGTTTGGGACCGAGAGAGCAACATTATTAGTCAAGGGCTGAGAAGGCGCCATTATTGGTTAATTAAAAGTGTAAAATGCGACCCCATTGGTCACGGATCGAGAGAGCAGCTTCACTGGCCAACGTTGAGAAGGCGACCTTACGTGTGAACAAGGGACGCAAATGCCCAAGTGTAATTTCTGAGCAGGAATATAACCTTGGAAAACAAAACAATATTGACTGTATATATCGGAATGTAATGGAAGTGACTGTGTGAAGACGAAGTATCAATGTTCATGAGCATTGCCAGGTACTATGCTGTCACCAGGATCGTGGACCACCTGTCTCGTGGCTGAATTACTTATATATACGTGTCATATATACCCTGAATAATCGACAATCGTATCTCTAACAAGTTGTCAGACGCGCACGATATGGGAATGATCGATAGGCAGTCGTAGGCCAGGTCATGTTAGCGGTAGCACAGCTAGCTGGTCCCTTATGTACGTCACCGTAGCGCCCAGCACAGGTCCCATAGAAATCCAGGGTGAAAATTTCGTTACAAATAACAACTCGAACCCTACCTTACATTTGGTACCAGCAGATTCCTTGAGTGTACCGGTTTGTAAAAATAGCAAAGCCGGTGCCAGAAAACCATCTTTCAACCATCTTTTCAGCCGGGAATCCGCCATGTCTTGAATTCAAACATCTTGCAGGCGATGGGCCGCGAAAATCTGATCCCACCCTACACATACTCATGCGCTGTGGAGAGTATGTGTTGGGTGGAATAAATTTTCGCGGCCAATATTCAAGATGTTTGAATTCAAGATATAGCTCCAAAAACCCGGTTGAAAAGTTTAACCGACTGGATTACTGTTGAAAGATGGTTTACCGGCGCCGGCTGTTCTATTTTTACAGACCGGTTGACTCAAGGAATTTTCACCGTGGGACCGGTGCTGGGCGCCAGGGTAACTTACGTTCGCGACCAGTTAGCCGTGCTACTTAGCGGAAGTTTTGTTTACAAATGCTTCCACATTGTTCAGATGCTTGTTGCTAATTTAAATAAGAAAAGACCTCACTACATAAATAGTCACAGGTTCCTAAGCCGCTCATTGTAGGCTCAACAATACTGATGTGGGTCAAAAGGTCACTGGAAGTAGACAAGTGCACACCTGACCTGCTATGTATGTTGACCATACCAAGCATGTGGTGGCTATGAATGCTTATAAATATTGAAAAACGTTAATGTCATGGTCACGAGTAGCCGACTATATACATACATTGTATGTACACGTACCATCAATACGCTATTCAGTCAGCTCCTCCGCATATGTAGGCCTACCACCGGTGGGTCATGGCCGATATGTGTTCGAATCATTTGTAGCTCCATAACCTTTTGTAGACTCACCGCACAGTGAAATCATGGCGGCAACACGAGGGATTTTTTGCAGTGATCAATTTACAATGGTGAATGATGCTAATATAATGCATGGTCTGCTGGAATTTGGATTTATACTATAACATAAACTGCACCGTACCTAGGGTCACCCCTACTGTAACTGAGTCACTCGAGAGGCTGATCGAACGCAGAGACACCGCAAAGATACTTCCGGTGTACAATGCCCTGAACCAACGCCACACCGCAATTGTATGCCAAAGACAAAACGCCATACAGAACAACAGCGACTGCAATGTCCCAGTGTGCCTACAACGACATTTACTGTAATTACAACTCAGAAAAACTCGGAATTCAAGACCATCAATGTATTTTGCTCACATACATGTAGTAAGCTACAATGTACATAATTTATTACATTCAATTCTGTATCACAGTCCTGCTCCGTCAGGTCAACACATGAGTTTTGTAAGTAGTCCTAAACACATAAACCCCTTTGGTCAAGGTACTGTTTTCACCTAATACCTTATGATGCCAGAAGGACAAAGCTTGCCGTGCATAATATCCCAACGGTCCTCTGGAGGTACACATCAATGTGTTTATCCATATAGCAGCAAAGAAGATCGTATGAAGATGTCCTGATTAGCTCTGTATGCCGATTGCACTTTCCATAACTAACGGTCTCGCAAATGGACTTATACTCCTACACCTGCATGTTGTGCTTCATTCCCCCATCACCTGTCAGGTACGCTCAGATCGGGCTTTCTCTGCGTCCTCTGCTATCTGTTTGTCGATGGCTACTAGAATCACACCTGAGAATAGAAAATAAAACACCGATATAAACACCCAACATATGACGGGAATTTGTGATCGCTTATTTGAACTATGCACACCTAGCCAGTGTTGCGCAAACGTGCTGCTAGCGGACAAATGAAGCACTAAGGGTCCAGTGTACATGCCTTATTCCTACCACGGATTGCCATGCAGAATGAGGGACATCATGACGGACTTTGATTCCGTGGGTGTTACCTCTCCGCGTGGGGTAAATATTCAAAAGGTGACAATAGTTAGATCAAGCGGTAAACAAAGACAGATGATTTTTTTTCAAGATATAGCACTTCGAGTTTTCCTTTTGAAGGTTTAGCTTTGACACTTATACAGTGGCACACAGCATATACTTTCCGATGAGGCAAGCATGGCAAACTATGCGCAGGAATATGGCACGTATAACCCCTATAATCTGTTTCTCTTAACGAGACGCCTATATATAGTTATCTGTTGAATCAGCCACACTGATTGCCACCACCTGCACACAGATATGTTGGACGCCGCACAATGCAGTTAGAATACTTAACACTTAATATGATAATGTATAAACTCCATAAGCTCGCTTTCGACACCAGGGTTCCGTAGCCTCCTGTAACGTCACACGTATTAAGAAACAACCGACATGCGAGATAATGTGCATGGAGAGTAGTTTTTGTTCACAGCAGCAACACACAATTCGGTTAGAAAAAACTCCACACATAAACAAAGCTTACACTGCTGTATCTGCGAAAAGAACAGATTGTTTTAATTGTTTAATTTCCAAAGATGGAGCACGGAAGCCATACTGCCGAAAGATCCTATGACCAGAAGAGATAACAAAATAATAATAATAATAATAATAATAATAATATGCTATACTTGATAATAACTTTGAAACTGGCAGTATGGAGAAAAGTCGATAACACTAACCGATGTTGCTCTTTAGGCAATGAAGTCATTGTCTCGAAAACAAGCTTAAGGAGCTTAGCAACATGAATTCGAAAAAGTAATCTAAATGCATTTTCCTTGCAATAATATGAGCTTCCAACATATCTATGTGATGTAGAATTTGTGGTGTTGATTTGAAAATTGATTTTAATAGTGAGTAGGCCTATGAGCGACTTGACAGAGAAGTGAATATATACTACATGTATATACTACCTGTTTAAAGAAACACATTATAGGTGCGCACTGAGGCCGTGATGAAAAGGCTTTTATGAGACCGACAAATGCATGCAGATCTATCAGAAATTCTAGATATTTACATCTCTGCTTTCATTTTCTACCCTAAACAAAAAACGCAAAATGTAAAACAACAAATACACTCGGTGTCGGGATTGAGATGGCTGGATCGGAAGATAAGCATTGTTGTTGAAATTGCCTAAACCTTCTTAGTGATGCTACCTATGCATTGTTGATGATGTCGCCTAAGCCTTTTTCATGATGTTGCCTTAGGCTTGTATATGAAATCGCCCAAGCCATGTTGATGATGTCGCCAAAACCTTGTTCCTGATGGCGCCTAAGGCTTGTTCATGATGTCGCCTAAGCACTGTTGATGATATTGTCTAAGCTTTGCTGAAAATATAGCCAAAGCGTTGCTGAAAATATCGCCTAAGCCTTTTTGATGACCTCGCCTAAGTCGTGTCGAAGACAAAACCTAAACCTTGTCCTGAAGATTTCGACTTAACCATGTTGGCGATATCGCCTACGCCTTGCTTTGCAGATAGCAATGCTTGCTTGCTGTGGTCGTCGCTGTGTACGCTGACATTTCACCGCCCAATAAGAATATCCATATTAATTCACGCCTTTTGACCTGAACTGGAGGCTGTGAGTCAATAATTGCAGAAGCGCTGCGTCATATACTGTTATCCATTTGTCAACACATTCATGAGTTATTGCCAATTTTTAAACTAACAATAAATTTATTTGATTACGATTGAAATTATATATAATATTAAATCTGATATAAATATACGATGCGTTTAGAAATTAGTAGTTTCTAGTTAAACGGATTAGTCATCAGAATTCAGTTAATCATTATTCGGTACTTACCACAAAGGCAGTGCACACTGACAGTCCTTCACCATGCAAGTGAATGGGACCAAGAAACTAAGACCGTCGTAGGCTTGTTGTCCCAGAATACAACGCACGTTAGATAGTACATGGTATTTACAGGCGTGTCAAAACAAGGCAGATCCTCAAAGCTGTATAAGTCTAGAAAACCCACCTAACGCTACTCAGAAATAATTTCACGAGTTCGGGAGTTAGCTCCCTTGGGTCTTGCTTGCAGATCACATTGAACATGGCCAAACCATTATCTCTAAGAAAAGCTAAGATGATAGGAGTAATCGTTTGTAAGGTACGTAATTATAAGTACACATGCCATTAAATATCAATATGTATCAACATTAGGTGCAACCGGCTAGTCTGACACGAAAATACCGATGATATGAAGTACACTACTATAAACAAATTTGCGGAGACAGAGTCTTGGCTGCGGAAACAAGAGACAGCTGACATCAATGCTGAACAAGAAAAACAATCAGCGGTGACTCTTGACCTAACACATTACAACAGAAAACCGATGGAGTACAACATAAGGTAAAGAACATACAGAAGTCTGTTGTACAGTCGTTCACCAACCAACATGCCTGGAATCCACATATCTAACACCTGTACATAAAACATATATAAGACACGCATATTATTGACTAAATAATAAACAGGTATGAAGGATGAAGTTATACGGCGAACGGAATGACGTATGTGACAACAAATAATTATCGGTTGTAAATTGCAAAATATATAAAAAAAACTTTTGCCAGATTTATTGCCACTATCAACATTGAAGTCATGTTACACTAAACGTATTAATGCATTAGCATGTTCGATTAGAACTATAGAGACAACAGCAATTAATATGAGGACAACGGAAATACGGTCATGTTAAAAAACAGTCCGTGGCATTCTTAGTGTACACTTGAGTTCATTTGCATTTCTTGCGCATGCGTGTTAAAGAAATACAAAACGGTAGCAGTTAATTGAGACCAGTATTATCTGCAATTTCTTCTTTGTGACAGTGACAGACGTAACAGAGTCAGTGATAAATATCAACAATTAGAAAATTGGCAATCTGGTTAAAGCATACTTAAACCTCTTTTGAAAGGTTGTTATCAAAGTCTCTTACTGAGGAAGATGTGTAAGGAATATCAAAGCAAACATGGAATTAGACACAGGTTTTACTTGTACGATTAGAAAAGCAAAGAAATGTTAAATTACGTATGCTATGTCGTTAGGCGAGAGGGTAGGGGAATGGGGTGTCTTACATATCGCCTTGTGCCCCTTCTGCCAAGACAGCCTCTGACATTTCACCGAGCAGTACCAGGCCTTCTTGCACTTGCCACAGCCCGGGAACTTTTTGCCCGGTGGGGCCGCAGTGAAGCAGTTGGTGCACGTTTCCGGTTCGTCGCCTTCGAATTGGCACCGTCGGCACTGGCACCAAAAGTTGAAAGACCGGTACAGCCAGGCTCTACGGAGCTTCCGCGGCATCTTCGTGTCGATGTACGTGGTGAAGAGCTCTTCGTCCGCCCGGATGTCTGTCTTCGCTCTCACCGAGATGCCCGGCTTGCCCCGGTATTCCCCGTCCATGACCTCCACTGTGTTGAGACAGGAGTGGTTCAGGCAGGCATGGAGCGGGAACAGACCCGTGAAGATGGCGTCTTTTGGTTTCTCCTCCACCAGTTTCAGCATGGTCATCGTCTTGAGAACGTCGAGGCTGTTCAGCTTGTTGATGAACTCCTTGTAGCCGTTGAGAGGCGAGGAGAAGGACTGCAGGTTGCACGTCGCCTGGAAGAACCGGCCATCAAACTCCTTCTCGCTGATGTCATAGCGAACGACTGGATCACACGTGCTGAAGATCTCTTGCATAAGCTTCAGTACTTCCGGAAAACGCCGGGAGGCCTCTGTAGCTCCAAAGGCAATGAACCTACAGGACGAATCAAAACACGCACTATTTCATGAGCAATTTTAGAGTTCTTTTAATTAACCAATGAACATAGATGTCGTGATCTGTAAAATGGAAACCGAACAAGGATTATAATACCCCAGCCCAGAAAACTCTTGCTACATTTCCTCAAATCAATCGTGTCTTAATTATTTACTTTGTTTAATTTCTTAGTTATTTGGAGCTTTGTGATGAAAGTTATTTGGGGAATTGGTCATGCATTTTCTGACCAGAAACGTCCGCTATGATTCACGGCCGTTACGAGAATGTCGGTTTCGACGCCTAGATTCTTAACATAAACTTTCACTTAAAGTCAGCATGCGTTTTAAGAGTTATGATCAACGATCATCAGAAACGCTCACGCCCTCAGATTAAGAGTACATAGTGAGAGGATTACGGTACTTTATGTCACGGTGTCACAATGCTGTGACTGGGCGTTCCATCAAAGCAGTACAAACATGTCGATATTGGAACTAGACTACTTGAAAGATTAGCCCCCATTTATTTTCCCTCTACCCCTCCCACCTGAAAAAAATATCGTGTTACCTTCTAAGGGGTGCCTTCGCCTTGGCCCAGTGCTCTAGGCTGGGTTCCTCCGAGCCGTCCGCCTCCATAAGCCTCCTAACCTGGCACACCACAAACGCCCACATTTTCGCCAGGATGAAAGGCGTAAAGGCCGCTGCCCACACCTCCTTCCAGGCCCTCGTGTGACTGTCATACATCTTACCGTTATTCTCACATATTTCATATAGTTTGTTAACGGCAGGAGACTTTGAGGGACATATAACAGAGTGGAAGCGATCCCAAGCCTCTTGTCGGCAAAACGTGCTGCAGTACACCTCTTTCTGGCAGAAGTCGCAAGGCACCACTTCTACCTTAGGCCAGTTTTCCTCGATGACTTTGCGCTGGCTCTCGCTTAGGTTGTTCGTATTGCCGAAATAATCCGCTATGGTAATCAGGGACCTCCCACAGTGGTGACAAGCCGGTAACTTCCACGAGTCCAAGCTGTTGCCGCAGATAATAGGCTCGTCTTTCATCACAATTGTGTCTTTGTCTATGTCCGTCTTGGAGTATACCGCCCTGCCGTAGACGGTGAACCTGACCTGGACCGGGAAGTGGACCGTTATTGGACCGTATAAGCGCTTGACCCGGGCCTCCTGGAACATCATTGCACATTCGTCGTCGCCTTCTTGGCTCAACTTCGTGGCACGACGAAGCCACAGTTCCGCCATCACCGGCAACTGGAGATCTTGTAGGATAGTGCCTTAAAGAAGAAATTTAAAATAAAAATCGGTGAAGAATTTTTGGTCATGATGTGCTAGCTCTTTCTGTTCAAGTAGGCCTATTTCGGGTTTAGGCTGCCCGTTATTATGTTCATTTTCTTTGGCTGTATTCCCTATTTCCACACAGCTAGGTGTATACTTCGATATCATTGTTTTGTGTCAGCTTCAAGTCGATTGTTAACTGGAAAACATATGAATCAGTAGGATCGAGAACAGGGAGAAGTACGTTATAAGGTGTAAAATGTACTATGTTTCTCAACAACATTGCATAATTCAGAGAAAAAAAGCTGTGACTGAAGTTTTATTACCTCCACATTTCCAGGTGTCCTTGTTTCTGGCAGGCTTAGGAATGGCTAGCAATTGGGCTATAGCAGAGGCCGCGTCGCCATGTTGGTGGTAAGCCAGGGCCATCAAGTACCGGATGGAGACATTTGCGGGGTCCAGAGCCACGGCCCTGCCCAAGTGATGCAGGGCCCTAGGGTAGTCCCTTCGACGCCTATGCTGCTCCCCTACCATTGCCTCGTTCAACGCTGCCTTGGGGTCACGCTTGTTAGGCGGTGTTATCTCTGTTAACGATTTCGCCTTTCGCAGATGCTTTTTGTCTAAGATTTCCTGCTCCTTGGTCAGAAGTTCGTCATCCCCGGGGTATGGGTCCTGAGAGCAGAATTTCACCGCCGTGTAGCCTTTCTCGGATCCCCTCGCCTCGTACTCCTTTACAATGACTTTCTGCATGTCTTTGAGATCGGAGGCAATCTCTTTGTTTTTCGGATCCACCTGCAGACCTCTTTGATAGAAACCCAAAGCGTCTTCGAATCGCTTCATCATCAAACACGATCGTCCCGCTAGCAAATAACCCATCGTGTTGTACTTCTCAATGCCCATTATCGTTTTGGAGTCCTCAAGTGTTTTTGCCGGTTGCTCCAACTGAAGATAAGCAATAGCTCTATTGATGAGGTACTGGGCATTTAAATCATTGGTCTTTAGCAGGTCTGTGTAGAGCTCCGCAGCAAGCCTGAAGTCCTTATTGTCGAATGCCTCTTTTGCCTGATCCTGGGTTATCTCCCTTTGAAGATCATTACACAGGCTCAGGCCGTATTCGGACTTGTCAGCCATGGCTTAAAAGATGTGCAGCTGAAGCTGAAAAAAAATGTATGAACACATGTGTTATATATGGTTTGACAGTAGAGAAATAGTTTTAGTTCTCCGTATCTTGAGACTGACATTTGATGTATTTATTTATTCATGTATTTATTTGATTGGTGTTTTATACCGTGCTCAAGAATATTTCACTAAAATAACGGTGGCCAGATGGTTGGAAGTAACCGGATAACACTCAGGGAAACCCACGACCATGCTCCGGTTGCTGACAGACTTTTCCACGTACGGCGGAAGAGAAAGCCAGAATGGTCTTGAACTCATAGCGACCTTATTGGAAAGGGGCTCTTGAGTAGCTGCACTGCTCTAGTACGTTAACCCCTCGTCCATGAAGGCCACCCGAGGTGTGACTGTGTCCGCTTTTGTTAAGACGAGGTTGTTATACACCTATATTGTTCGTAATTAACAGGACAACAGTCAGGAATATATGTAACGAGGAGAGCACGTAAAACCCAATACGTGATTATTCGTGATACATTCTGTCGTCATCTCTCACCGCATGGCTAACAGTGATAATTCACTGATGGTTTCGTTTTTTGGTTTTTGATATACTTGCAGCTCTATAAGTAAAGGTGATCCTGTCTAATTTTGGAGATGCAATTAATAGGTATAATATGGGCTTAAACCTTCCATATAGTATCAGGAAACACTGACCATCCTCCCCAAACACCACATGTAGATATCAAACTCAAGTTTTCTTCTCTAAACACCGCATGCATATATCAAGCTAGGGTTTTCTTCTCTAAACACCGCATGCATGTATCAGGCTAGGGTTTTCTTCTCTAAACACCATATGCATGAATCAAACTAAGAGTCATAAAACTCAAATTTTCTTCTCCAAACACAGCAGGCATTCATGAAACTCAAGTTAAATATCTAAACACTGAATTCTTATTATAGATCAACGTTTCCTTCACTAAACAATGTATACATATACTAAACTCAAGTTTCCTTCTCTAAACACTGGATATGTTTAACAGATAAACGTTGCCTTCCCGACCACTTATATCAAATTTAAATACATTCTTTGTGAGCACTGTTTACTTACATGGAGTCCAATTTTCTTCCGCGGACACCCCATGCTTATATCAGTGTGACGTTTAGTTCCCTCGACGGGAATAGGGCCATTTTTTCTCAACACTGTATACGTTTACAAATGTCAGATATTGAGGGGAGGGGTTAAAGGCATTCCCTTTTATATGTCAGTGATCGTTTAATTTCCTTCTCGAAACATATATATCAGTAGGTCGTTTCATTCTTTGCACACTGTTTTACTTATATCAGGTAGAGGTTTCCTTGACTGAACATTGTGTTTCTATAAATATCAGATTTTCCATCCTAGTCACTTAACAATGTACATATATAAATCAGATGTTCAGATCTAGCAGTGGTATTTACCTATATTATTCACAGGTTGTAAGGGCCGAGATGTCATGCTACAGGAAACGACGACTCCAAATTATTGTTTAAACCAAGGAGTACGAATACGTTATTATATTCTTGAACCTTTCCCATGTCTTGGGTAATTTGCCTAAGCTAACAAATAATCAACTACATTTGCCTTTTGATATGTGCACGTTAGAGAAGGCTAAGATGCTCATGCCAGGTAAATGTTACGTCGAAAGCCAGTTTAAACAAACGGAAGAATCACTCGTCAAGTCGTCAGTTTATACGGGAAAGATTTTGGGAAAGAGAGAATCACTATGATCAGTGCTAACCTCGCTGGACAGATTTTTCCAAACTCACAGCTTAAAGCAGTTATGATAAACGTGGCTCCAATGTTATATTACAGTGACCCAAGTAGCATGTTCTCATTGTACACGTAAACTGAAGATGATTCTCTAAGACTTTGTTGGACATTCTCTAACAGTTTGTTAAGACAACAGTTAAACTTACCCACTACGGATCTAGCAGCCGGCGACTGTGTGAGCCTTATACAAGGTCAGTCCACGTCGGATTTCTGCGCAGATGGGATCCCACACGTACATACAGATGCATGGTGTAGTAGCCGAACAGCAGCAGAGACCGAGAGTAAGCACGTGGCACGAAGACCCGGTCCAAAAATAGACTAGCATGTATATTATACAGCATACTGTGCCGTTAATCTGAAAGATCCCCGTCGTTCTTCTCTTAACCATCCCCCGTGGCCCATTCTTGACTTATATAGACAGATGGAAATCGCCACCCCAGACAGCATCGTCTGTAAAGGTCATGGAGCCCACGGCACATTGAGGCGCCTGGTTAACATGATAATGGCGATGCATGTGTGGAGAGACAAACTGTTTTAATATTTCTTATAATATTCTTGTACTAACAATGCTGAAAATGCATATACATGCCTCTGCTAATCATTTTTGTACTGATATTTCTGTGCAACCGATACCTTGTTCAGAAATACATTGGCTACTATCCATAAATGTCGATGTATGAGTGGAGAGAAATAAAGCATTCAACTTGTCAGTCGATTCTTTAGGTATGTCAAATGTACAAAATAATATGCATATGTGACATACACATTTTTTCCTTAGAATCAGTTCTAAGAACTGTCTTACAAATATTGTTACATGTAAGTATAGCTTCAAACTGTAATACACTTTTGAATATGTAGTCGTACATGGAGATATTTAAATCTCATTACAGTTGTTACGAGCGTTAACTTTGAACATACCAACTTATGAAGAGAACTTAGCACAGATGTGTACGTGCTTAAGATCCTGGGAATAGAGCGCCTGCAAATTTCAATGTGCCATTTGGGATTTGATATAACCAACTGAAGTGTCTCTACTATTCTATTCATGGTGCAATAAAGGAGAGTGTGCTGAAGGTAAGAGTTGAAATGGAAAATTTTCAGCATGGTCTGATAATGATTTAGTTTCCTTAACCATTAAAAAAGGCCCTCCAGAAAGCGAACAGAAGTGGTTTGTGTCTGAATATTAGGACTGCATTCCAAGCTCTAAAGGACTTGAAGTTTGCAGAATGCATTAAACCACTAAATTAGTTGTTCATATAAATTTAAATCTAGTCTAGATCGGTGCCAAACAAAATGTCTTGCAATCGCTTTGTAGGAAATACAACAGAAAGTACATGTGTAGCAAACGCTTTCGGTGCATTCGGTCTACACTTCTTTTGAACTTTTTGTTCTTTTTGAACCATCTTAACCACCAAGCAGAACCCCTGTCCAAGTTTCTTTCCTGGCATATCCTAACCCACCAATCTCATTGAGTATCTGGACGATCTCACAGTTGTGTTTTCAAACGAAAAAAACAAAACAAAAACAATAATAATAAAACAACAACAAAAACAAAACCAAACAAACTGACATTATCTATATCTTTATCATGATCTATGACTTCTCCAAAACGTTTGATGCCATCAACCGTACATTTCATATGGTATAAACTGACAACTTATAAATCTTCTTGGGTCGTTGTTAATGGTTTCAAAGCACCTTATGAGCGTGTAACCTCAGGTGTCCCACAAAGATCTGTTTTCGGGCCATTGTTGTTTTGTATATATGTAAATGACTTACCAGACGTCGTTAACATCTCAGAAACCTAGATATATCCAGACAACCCCAATACAGTCAAAGGAAATATCGTACACACGAGTTTTAATGTACGGTAAACAAATTTGGGGTAGTTTCATTCACAGCATTGACTGTATTTCTTCATGTAGTCTATTAGTCAGTGAATTGTGTTTACCACTTGGGGATCAATAATATGCATGCTGGTCTTTAATGTGAGTAAATAAATAAATTTGTAAAAAGCCATTGTCTATTAGTGTAAGGAGGATGCGAGATTAGGTGGGGAAGGGGGAGCGTGGCACTAAGTCAAGGTATATATACCATGTGTTTTAAAGGCATTTCTTTTAGCTTGTGGTCAGCAGTTTACCGCTCAACATGACTCCCGGAATTTTACTATTTCATCAGGGTTTAATATTTCACTTACGTGCAGTTTTGTATGTGAAGGAAGCCACAGTTCTGGGTCTTGGGCAGGTGACTGCTGAACTGTCCCGGCCGAAGTATTCGTCAAAGGATTGCCTACATATATCCGTCAAATTCCTTTAGTTCAAGCTCAAACAAGTTGTAGGCAATGGCTGACTTCTAAAATAATATAAACAAAATACTTTGTTCAAAGTCTAATTGTATACAACAATTGTTTCCTCAAATTTTCCTCTCTTCTTTCAAAATCTACGGGAGGCGGTGGAGAAAATATTGGCTCGATCAGTCCACCAGAATTCCAGAACGTTTCCTTCATCGACATATTTGTTAGGCTTAAGTAGTTGACTCTCTTTTACTTGCAACGGAATGGATTTCCATCTCTCTTTCTTCCGACATTTATATATATATATATATACTTTTTATTTTTCTTTGCTTAATGTCTTGGTCAAAGGTTTTTTACTTACACGATGACGGACATTTTTAATTGAAGGAAACAGCCACACGATCGCCGTCCACGGCTTTTTTGTCATCATGTCCCACAAGTATTTAAAGCGGAGGAATCCACAACTTCCCTGCCTATGGCCGCTTTGAACCCCCGTGTGTTCCATGGATTGAAAGGTTAGCACCTCTGGTCAGCAGACCGGGACCCGCTCCGCTACATACAGTCACAGCGTTATATGAATCATTTTCACATGTCTTCTTTCAAAACGTTAAAGGAGAATTCTGTTCTGGAGTTCTCCTTCAATCAAAGCTTGCGCAAGTCAGCGTTTAGCCGTAAATATCCAAATGCTGTTGAAGACATAGGGGTGTCATTTGATGACTGGCATAGAAACACAGGCCAAAATACATTTGATTTGAAAACAGGTTATTTGTTTTTATTTCTTCGTCTAAGTACAGTAATGAAGAATAACCGAAAAATGTCCATATACCGCGTCCAGAAAACCTATTATCTACACACTAACCTATACAAGGGCTACAGGTACAATATAGGCCTGAACGAACATCCGAATGGAAAGTCACGCTGTATCAGCCAGGCCCTTGCTGAAATATAAACTTGTTGGTCAAGAATGTGGCACCCCTGGAGTGATGAATACGAGAGGGCCAACATGTGTGTACCCAACCTGTAAGTATTTGTCCACGAATGCATTCATTTTGAAATCTGAGAAGTAGGTCGGGTTTTCCATGCGAGAGTGAACTAACATCTAAACAGAAACACCGACATAATGTTGCCTTTTATACAGTGTTCTATGGAGCTGAAATACTGGGTCAGTCCAATGCAATGGGCAACACGGAAGTTTTGACTCACGTTTTCATGCAGGCAAGACGAAATATATTAAACTTTCTACACGGACTTAAGACCGCAGGCATGGTCTTTCTTCTGTGTGTAAACCCTCCCTATCGATTTATATACCGGTCTATGAGCGCACACAAAGACAACGTCCTAGCAGAGTAAGAGTGCACTGGCAGACACGGCAATTCCGGACAGAGACACGCCTCGCCTCACAGCGTCTGCTCAGCCCTCGTAAATGCGCATGGCGTTTGACAGATAGGTGTCATGAATCCAACGAAATCAGCAGCTAAGGTTCGGTAAGTTTAACTTCCTTCGTTTTCTCTCACAAGGTTTGATCAATGCGAAACAGATTCACTACCAAACAGCATTTACATGTCAACGTCCACGCCAGTGAGCGAGACAAGGTTATAGTCTGCCGCAGTCCTGGTTGCCCGTAGTGACGCATGCGGAGAAACAAACACGAGCCGACATCAATGGACCTTTGACAAAAGAAGCAGGTAGAGATCTGTAGAAGGGGGAATAACTCTAGAGGGATTCGGTGCACTGTTGAAAGGACGATGCAAATGCCATTTGTAATACTCGAATTGCTTAGCATAAATGTGTTATACATTCATTGAAATAAAATTGTACCAGTAGGTGTTCACTAAACAACACGATAGTATGTATAAATCTCTGTAGATGTTTCAACACAGCGCTCGACATATGGACTTCTGCCAGTTACAATATGCCATAAACATTATGGCGTGTGATATTTGAACGTATTGGTGGGATATGGAATATACCAACGGATTGGAATACTGTGACACATGAAAGGAACGGGTTGCATAATGCCCGGATGGATTACACCGAAAAACTCTACCCTGCAGTGCCATATGATTATTTATAGAATTTGCTCACTAAACTTATAATGGGCTGTTCAAGGTATGTTTCATTTTGGCCCTATTTAGTACGTGGTCAAACTGTATCACTAACAGGTGAGAACCATTTTGTGTATAAAAATTCAAATAATCCAAAACTGATGGTCGCTTTCGAACAGTTTTCTTTCATGGTAAGCAGGGATTTTAAAGAATTTCTGTTCAGCCACTTTCAATACTTCACATAAGAGGCTGACATTTTCATACATACTCACTAATAGTATCTTTATTTATTCATTTGATTGATGTTTACATCCGTGTAATAAATTTTACGTTCTTCAACAATAATAAAAAAGTAATTATTGGATACGCCACCTCTGAATTAAGCCATTTTACGAGAATTACCCAACGTATATAGTTCATGTAATAGTTCATATAATACTAGTATAATAATATATTTGATTATTGCTAATCGGTGAAAATGTTCAGTAATTCGAGGGCCTTTTTGGGCGTCTGGTGTAAAGGAACGAACTCCTGACGTGAGAAGTATGGGATAAAAAGAAAAATCGTCAGCATGGAAGGTGAAACCAGAGAAGACACGAGAACGTGATGGTTGGCAAATTTAATGTCATACCGGGGCTTTCGTCAAGGCAAAAACAGTCAATCTTATTAATAAACTATGCTACACAGCGTTTATAAATAACAACCGACATAAATGAAGGAACTCGTTGAAGGAAGTCGTTCATCCTGTTTTAAAATGAACGGGTGCAACTCGAGCTCTGTATATTTGAATGCGATTAGTTATATATAACATTATATCGTAATGTCTAGCTGATTACAAGTCGCGCTGTAAAAATTCCAATTATGTTAAACTATTTTAAAGTTCTCATAGTTCTAACACTGATGTCTTGTTGTCATATGATCTTTATCGATATAAAAACAATGTGTGTTCTAAAGTAACAAAATATCGAATTATTAGAGTGTTACATACGGAACTTATTCTAAGTTTATGTTTCATATAGCTCCACGCCTCCCAAACCTGCGCCGGCTTCAAGGAAGCCTAATGGCCCTAAACCAGTTACTGAGGATAAAAACGCGAAGAGTTCGAACGCCACAAAGGATGGGGCGAAACGGACCAGCAGTGTGTCCCATAAATCGGTTAACAGCCAGGAACCACAGACGAAAGAGGCAAAGGTCAGAAGGGAGATTCTCAGAGGGAAGTTGGACGTGGACTGTCCATCCAATGCCAAGGTCGTCCGTATCTTCACCAGCAGTACATTCACAGGTAACGTCATTTTGTTTCTTCAGGCAATAGAGTCCAGGCTCGCCGTTGGTCGAAAGTAAAGTTGGAATCGTGACACTTGGCGTTGTTTTTTTGCCAACGTGCCTGCACAACATCGCATTTCGCCATGCCTCTATCATACTTTGCGTCCTTTTAAGAGTTGCATTCTCCACAGGGCGGGTGTTTTCGTATTATAATTACCTCTTGCCTGTCATCATCCTAGTGCACATTGCCATTCTGGTTTCCGGGCCTGGCGACTGTAAACGTAAAGAATTTGAGGCCTTGAACCAGGATGGCGAATTGTTTCCTGCGGCTCAACACTGATATAAACATAGCACATTATGGCCAGCAATGCATTCACAGGAAGTTTGCTCTCCTTCACCAACAGGGGCATTCACTAAGATATTTAGAAAAAGGAAACGCCAACAAAAGAATAATACTGCCCATCCGAAGACGAAGACAACGAGTAATTGTTCTACCGACAAGTCTTTCTTTGTAACAAACCAAGCACATTTTCCACTCACTACACATCCAGCCTTTGTTGATGCCTCTGTTCTGTACTCCTCCCAGACTCTTCGCACGAGAGAAATGCACTAATGGCCCGGGTGTACCCTAAACTGAAGAGCTTCTGTCAAGAGGCAGGGTACGAGTTTCAAGTAGTGGACATGAGGTGGGGAGTACGAGACGAAGCCACTGACAACCACATGACCTCTGAACTGTGTCTGCGGGAGGTCAAACATTGCCAGCGATTGTCCACTGGACCGAATTTTGTGGTAAGATATATATGCCGTACCCTGTCACTGTACATGTATTTATGGACAATGGATGGTTTGAAGAATGTGAGCTGTCAAGAAGAACACAGAGAAATCACGTTACCACTTAGTTTTGTATCTGTAAGGCGTGAAGGATCTGTTTTAAATACTCCATTCGAGATTTGAGTTCCTTTTCTGCTGTCGGAGACTCAAACTATGGTTTTATAAAAAAAACAACAACAAAAATAACCAAAACGGGTGACATGAAAGCAACGTTTCAACCAAGCTTTGAAATCAGTGTTAAAGTTAGCCTACATGTTTCTGCTATTTTCGCCCCGATTTCAGCGGCATGTAACTTTAGATTTTCATTCTAACACCTCAGTTAGGTACATGCGTCTGTCAACACCATCCATCGTATATGACATAACATGAGATAGGGTGATTTCTACTGTAGTAAAATATGTTAAATTTATTACCATAAATGTGATTTAATAATAGACAGTATCATAACCATAAGTATGTGGTACAAAATAGTGCAAAAATATGCCAACCTTTTGCGTGATGCGACCCAAAACAATATCAATTCTGTACAAATTGAGACATGTTTTTTACATTCTCTGATTTCAGACGTTCCTGTCACATAAGTATGGCTACAGATCGTGTCCAAGTAAAATAGAAGCGAAGGAATTCGAGAAGATGTTTAACAAAGTAGAGGGGAGTGAAGACAAGGAGCTAATAAACAAGTAAGTTTGTTAACCGTATTTGCTATGGTGTTCCTTAGTGCAAAGTCCCGCATGTTAAAAGAAAAAGGTTGCGTACGTGATGAGAAATGTTTAGGAACTAATATACCCAGGGTTAACAAAGTTGTAAGGCACAGATAGTATGAAATTAACTTGGTGAAACCAATAAGCATGTTCATTAAAGATTCATTCTATTTTCATACCATCTGATGTTCACTGACATACCAGACAAGTAACACTTGTAACGAAGACACGAGGAACCTGTAAGTGCCAAGACCGGCATTCGTTTACAGCCCACAAACCAGTAAAAGCTATGTTCCAAGTCGATACTTGCAAGACTGATTTCCAAAACAATCTATAATACCAATCCCAAAGGAATGTCTATAACTAAATAGCTCATAAAGCTGGTAACACGTACGACAGAAGCAGTCAATAGGTTTCAGTGATTCAGGAAAGATTTTTAGGCATGAAATCCAATCCAAAATTCAAACTCTTAATCCGTGAATAATATCCAGATCAAGCAATTCAAGTCGTAGTTTTTCATGGTGTTCTTCTGCATCTAGGTGGTTTAGGAAGGATGACAACTCTGTACCGCCCTGCTACGTCTTCCTGCCCGTCAGCACGTATTTCCCAGATTTTATCTCTAACGATCCGGACAAGCAGTCAGCCGCCAAGCAGGCATGGAACGAAGAGAGTGGCAAAGTGAAGGAGACCCTGGTCAACATTGCTGAGAAGGTGTTACCACCCAATGACCGCAACAAATACATCATTTCAGGTAATGAAATACAAAAACACACCTGTTTCCATTAGACGATGATATGTTAATCCTGACTGCAGTACTTTTTATAACATTAAAATGATGATCTTTGTACTCCCTCTCATGATGATCACACAACAAAATATTTATGCAGTGAATTGATGACATCATCTATCCTGAGTTGAGTCATAAACAAATTATTAAAACTAAATTTTTTCAGTTCTAGCAATGAACATACATTAACAGTGTACCCTTAACTAGTGACCCATTCTTCATCTTTCTTTTGCCACTCCCCCACCCCTCAGTGACGGAGACAGAGATCAAGGCCGGTATTCTCTCAGCAGAGGATGTGAACAGCCATTGTGTCTGGTTCAAGCGCGTTATACCGCAAATAGAAGACAAGGAACAATCGGACGTGTTGGCAAAGTATATTGGTGAGTTTTGCATTTAAGGATCGCCACAATTTGGCTGAAATATTTCCACAATCATTCATTAAAGGTGTCCAAGGCGATTCGCGTCGAAATGTAAGCCTGGCAGTCCATACAGCTTTTCATACTGTACACAACACTAAAGGAGTAAAATTGGTTGATATTTCTAATATTGCAGCTGTGTCTAAGATAAAAGGTAAGGTCCTGTCACTGAAAAGATTATATGGTTTGTTTTAAAAGGTAGAGGAAAATGTTTATTAAGTTGAAGAAGCAACTTTCCGAGGTGGAAAGAAATCGTAACTTGATATTGTATCATTTCTGTAGATTTTTCGGCTTCTGAGAAGGAACAGAATCAGAAAAGAGCTCTGTTGAAGGAATTAGCGGAGAAGAAACTCCCAACTGTGTTAGGAGCTTCTCAGATCCACAGCCATGTTGTTCAGTGGACGGAGCAGGGTCAGTATACTCGACACCACACAGGCTCGGTGCCTGCTGTTTGCGGAATCGGGTAGAATAATTGGGTGACTTATATGGCTCTGATCGTTATCAGTTAGTAACAAAAATGACGCAGCCAAATCTCTCTCCTTCCGGTCAGATGTGATATCTGACTTGCCAAGTGGCGTGCGTTTGATTATGGCGTCGATAAGAACCCGAATAAGCCCAGTACCAGCACTTACAGATGTCCTGCAGTAAAATTCCATGTTCAAACGTTTTATTTGATATGAAGCAAAGAAAACCAAACTTTCCAACATATGTCCTAAATGAGCATTGGCTATCCTCCATAGCTTAACATATAGAGAACACTTCAAGAGCATCCGACCGCCGTTGTATGCACACAAAACGGAGAGTGCGCAAGTTTGTAGCTTCAGAGGTGGGACTGTATTTACCTTTTCCCATTCCTGGAATGTTACGTTTAGGTATTGACCCAGAGGGAAATGAAGATCATCAGAAGTACATTGACGATCTTTGTGACGATTTCGAGAAGACAATGAGGGACATGATCACCGCTGGAATGGAGGAGAGGAACAAGCATGCCATAGCCGACGGTCTGTACGAAGAAGTTCTACAACACACTCTGTTTGCACAGGTTAAATGCCGAAGTTTTCACGGCCGGGACGACATGCTTGAGGTATGCTTAAGTCCTCATTTTTAACATACACTTCATTAATTTTTCTTTGGATTTGACTACGAAATTTGAGAACTTTTTAAACGTTTAACGACCTTCAGAAAAGCAATAATGTGGCAAATTGCATGACCTCTATTCCAGTCGTACCAGTCAGAGCCGGAATCCAGTCTGATCATGATCTATTGTGTCTATGGTCAGCTATCCAAAACTTGTGGCTTTGGTGAAATCTCGTGTTGCCAATGTTGATTTGGTCTTAATTTGGTCATGTGGCACTGTATTGCCGTATTGCAGTTAAACTGTATAGTTTGCCATCTGTACAAGAAATTTATTGATTTAGTTATTTGATTGATGTTTTACGCCGTACTCAAGAAAATTTCACTTATACGACGACGGCCAGCGTTTTGGTGGGAGGAAACCGGACAGAGCTCGGCGGAAACCAACGACCATCAGCATATTGCTGGCAGACCTTCCCAGGCAGGGGCGGGGAGGAAGCCAGCATCAGCTGGACTTGAACTCACAGCGACCGCTTTAGGGGGAGGATTCTACGTCATCGCGCTGAGCTATCGCGCTAACCCACTGAACCACGGAGGCCCCACCTGTACTAGATAGGACACATTTTAAATACACCGAGGTAAAATTTACTAGGCTAACCTTACCTATGCAGGTGTATAATGTATAACATCCTGATTACGGGTTTCCCCCGGGCTCTAACGGGTTTCCCCTCACCATAATGCTGACCGCCGTCTTATAAGTTAAATATTCTTGAGGACGGCGTAAAACACCAATCAAATGAATACATAAATGTAAAACAGCCAAACGACATTGGCACATTTCTGACTTTGATTGCTTGTATCCGTTTTAGACAATCAAGGCTTACATTCTGGGTTCGAGTCGTTTACCTCTAGTGATTCACGGACCTTCGGGAAGTGGGAAGACGTCCGTCATGGCCAAGGCCGCCATGTCTGCCAAATCCTGGGTGGACGTCAAGAGCAAAGGCGTCATCCTGCTCAGGTGACTCGAGTAGTAATCAGTTTGGTTGTCAGTAAACCAAAGGCTGGAAAATTACACTTCTTTTTGCAGGCTAATGACTCGGTTTAGGTGGCTCGGGGGAGTTGGCAAGTTCAGTAGCTTCAGCGTGTGAGATGCGTGAAACATAATGACAAATATGATACATTTAGAGCTGTTCAGGAGCAAGAATATACCGCTGCCAAACGACCGAAATTATGTTAAATGCGACGTAAAATGCGATGTAAGCAGCTAAAGTATGATGAATTTTAACTTTACCTCTCCGTCTTCAGAGTAAATAAGGAGATAAACTACACTCGTGATATTAACATTTTAGTGTGACATCCTGACATTGTACTCCAGAACATTTGATGTCATTATGTTTGTTAGCCAATCATAACATGTCTGCGCCAATTGGTTTAGGCGTAATCGCTAGTTTTATTTGATGGGGAAATAATGACTGGCCCCTTTTGAATTGTTACATACGATTTGCGAGCCAGCTTCACATGTGAAAGGACAAGTTTCTTTGTAATGCTTTTTATCAATGGGTGGACAAATTCGTTTGTTTGAAATTGGAATTTTTTTCTGACACTGATCAAAAAGATAGTTAGTATTTTTTACACAAGAGTTTTCTGCGATATTCAAATAGCTCGCGTTCAAATGTATAAGTTTGAAGTGTCGTGTCTCTGATTGCAGATTTCTAGGCACCACCCCGGACAGCACCGATATCACAAGTCTGCTAACAAACGTCATCAAGCAGGTTCTGGCTCTTGCCAAGATAACCAATGAGCTTCCGACGGTAAGACGTCGCCATAACCGATCAGAACCTTGTCAGTGTGCTGCTGTGTGGTGCTGTCCATATCACTGGATAACAATAATTTGTCCAGTTAGCTTCAATTTTACATTTACCTCATTCTTCAAGCCTTAAAAAAGGTGTAAGGAGATAGTCTGGTATCGTGCTTCTTAGTATGATCTCAGTATGGAAGCTGTTCTCTTCTACATTATGCATAGTACACCCGTACCTGCATGCCGTGAATCATAAACAAATCAATCAATTTTGCAGGAACTTAAGGACATCGTGGAGTTGTTCCACAAGACGCTGGCCAGTTTACCACCGGGCAGTACCCTCGTCCTGTTTCTGGACTCGCTCGACCAGCTTGACCCCAGTCACGGGGCACGACAGCTTAGCTGGCTACCTAGACACCTCCCTCCACACGTGAAAATCGTCGTGTCCACTCTCCCGGAGCCGATCCACGAATGTTTCCCCCGATTACAGGTAAGGCAATGCTGACAGGTAAGACAAACATGACCAGGTGATGGAGGCCATGGATGAACATAAGAAACTAGAGGATAGTGAGTGAAACTGTAACACCGACGACAGTGTGACAGTTGGCAAATAGTCACACTTAACCGGTGAAATCCGGCCTCTTGTCAGTTTATCTCAGTTAGAGTTTTACTTCAACGCTTCATGTAAATTCTTAAACACTAACAGATTAAATCAGCATGTTAATTGATGTCAACTAGGTAAGAGCGCCTCTCAAGAGGTTCGAAACGGTCGAGTATTCGTTTTGGTCATCAAGAAAAACAAGAAAAACAAAGCAGATGACCTATGCCTAAGCATAATCTCTCTACACGTCGCTATTGTCTCAGGCAACCGTGAAGGACCAGAAGCAGTTCCTGGAGGTTCCCACCTTACCAGACAAGGACGTCAGCAGCATCCTGGACAGCTGGCTGGCGTGGGAGAACCGGAAACTAACCCCCGACCAGAAGGCGGCGGTGATGGACGCCTTCAAACAGTGTCCCATACCGCTATTCCTCAAACTCTCATTTGACGAGGCCTGCAGGTGGAAGTCGTTTGATCGGCCTGAAGATGATGTCCTTCAAACCACGGTCAGGGCCGCCATTAACAGTCTGTTTGACCGAGTGGAGATGCTGCATGGCAAGGTGTTTGTGTCAAGGGCCTTAACTCTGCTCACGCTCTGTAAGTTCAGTCAATCAATATATTTGATTATTTCGAAAGTGTCTGGTCGAAATCATGCCATAGAAACCAAGTTAACAACATGGATGTGTCCTCTCATGAAATTGACTTGTCTGTAAAGAAGTGCTTCATTATATATCCACGAAGAGTTAGTTATTGTCTATTACCAATAGACTGATATAATCCATTTAGTAGCAATATGACAAAATGTAGTGTTGGTTTGTTTATTTTTTACCATCGACTAGATAAACATTTATCAGTGTTAAGTGAATATGTAAGTTAGACTTACGCTTGTTTTCAGCCGTGAGCGGACTAACAGAGAGCGAACTGGAGGACATCCTGTCATGTGACGAGGAGGTGTTGAATGACGTGTACCAGTACTGGCTGCCCCCTGTCCGCAGGTTGCCTCCCCTTTTGCTCGTGCGCATGAAGGCAGATCTAGGGGAATACCTAGGTATGGCTTTGAATGATTTTATATAGTTCTCACAAGTAAACGTCCATTTTTATCTCTAAAAACAATAATAAAAAAGAAAGCAAAATTACTTTAGAATCACGGCCACACACATTAGTCTATCATGATACCAAAAACTGGTAGGGCCTACTGAGATTCGTATATCCTATGTCAGTATTACCTGGTATTCTACAGTGGACCGTGGTGCGGACGGAGTACGTGTGTTCTACTGGTACCATCGCCAGTTCATAGAGACGGCTGCAGATCGCTACTGCTCAGAGAAACAGGTCAACACAAAAGTGCACACCCTGCTGGCTGACTTCTTCCGAGGAACCTGGAATGGTATGTACCGGTACCGAATTACTTTGAGGATTTCCAAGGGTTTGGATTTTCCATTCAGATTTTTTAGCAGTGGAATTCACCGAACTCCTGATATAATATCTCACTGTTCATGAGCTCCTCAGTTCCATACTGTGTGTACATTATTCTGCGATTACTGACCCTGACGGCCCATTTTGGTTGACGTCTGGCATACGAATGTCGGTTTAAATATAGTCCAAAGTCCATATTTTTCATGGCTGTAACCCGCATAGCAGATGTGAGTTTTAAGTTCGTGGTTTTTCTACCCTTTTGCAGGTGTACCGAAGTCGTTTACGGACAGTACAGGAACGGATGGAGAGGCAGACCGTTTCGTGGCTGCACAGCCGCTTAAGTTTGGGAACACCCCAAACATGAGGAAGCTGAACAACCTACCACATCATCTGACCTGTGCCAACATGCTGAATGTCCTGAAGCAAGACGTCTGTCTGAATATGGAGTTCCTGTTAGCCAAGTTAAAGGCCTCTTCCCTCAGGTAACCGGTCAAGCATAAAGAGTTGTAGGCATCAGCATATGGGGGGAACAATAGGTTTTGAGGTCAACCCAGGATTTGGATCTCTCCAGTCAATGCCCAGCGTTCTACCAACGTTAGCCAAGCGGAAATTCCCACTGGAATGCTGACTCCGTTACAACTGATTGCATGCTAGTGAAAAAGCATTTACATAAATATCTCGTCCTTAAGCCAGACCATCGGACAAGATACTCATTGGAAACCACTTTTTACACAAGTTGCTGAAGGATCTCTCTCGTCCTTGGCTGGGACCATCGGCCAAGATAACATCATTTAACATGTTCATTGTAAATGACCTTAAGTAATGAACTTGATGTAACTTAATGAATTTTATACCACTGACAAGAACATCAAGTATTTGAAAAGTGATGGCTGCACACAGCAAGCCAATGCAGCTTTTTTGCTTAGCATATAAATCAATTTGTTCACTTGTAGCTTGGATCAGTTTAGAGATCCGCAAAAGACGGAATCATTCCTTGATTTGGGACAGTTTTGACAAAATGTCTTCCGTTCTAAATATTTCTATGCACGTATATCGCCGGGTAGATACAGCTGAGATAATCATCTTTGCACCGATCAGATTCGTGCTGGACGATTTTGAGGAGGCCAGACAGGCGTTCCCGGATGACGAGGATATCACTCTGGTCCTAGAGGCTCTGCGCTTGTCCCAAGATGCACTGCTGTATGATCCAAACGAGTTGCCATGCCAACTACTGGGCCGGATACCGACAGAGAAAGAGGTATGGTAAACTTGTCTATGTAATATCATGTTAGCGGTGAATTATGAACCAAAGATATGTGAAAACGAAGATGCTACATTCATACAGTAATTGAGCAAGTCGACATATGTCTTCATTGTGGTACCCTCCTCTCTAAGAAGGGGCCTCTTTGGCCCAGGCGGTTAGCACACTAGCGCAGCGCAATCATCCAGAAGCCTCCCAACAATGCAGCCGCTGTGAGTTCAAGTCCAGCTCATACTCCTAGCTCCCGGTCGTACGTGGGAAGGTGTGCCAGCAATCCGCGGATGGTCGTGGGTTTTCCCCGGGCTCTGTCCGGTTTCCTCCCATCATAGTACTGGCCGCTGTCGGATACGTGAAATATTCTTGAGTGTGTCATAAAACCCCAATCAAAAAATCGTAAAAAATGTAGCGAAATTGAATATCTACATTTTCTGTTGGTTTTTTTTTCTCTCATCAAGTCCACATTTTCTCTACCTCTTCTACACAAAAGGTTTATGGTATGTTCAGTTTTGTTACAGTTTGTGTTCTTGGTCGTTTTCAGGGAGTAGCTCAGTCGCCCAAGGCGTTAGTCTTGACGTCACTGATCTACCCTGACCCACAGCATTGAATCCATCTTTCGTTGGTTTGACAGCGTCTTCGTGTCAGAATGGACCTTGTGGTTTCTACGCCTGTATTGGAAATTAAAAATTAATAAGTTAAGCGACAGCCACCAATGAAATAAATAAATAAATACTTTTATGATTTGTTTTAATTTGCACTTTTCATTACCAGCATATATTTGGCGATCTGTCCAGTTTCCCCTGTCAGTACGTGATGCCTGATGTGAAGATACTGACGGCTCCTGGTGGACAGTTGATACACTGTCTAGCTGGCCACAGACAGTCCATTAGCTGTGTGGACATCAGCTCGGATGGAAGAATCGCTGCCACTGGTAAGCCAGTCATCTTGCAGTTCGCACAAACACCCAAGAGTTCTGAGAAACATTATAGGCAACCTTCATAGCTCTGTTTGATGAAATTGTATTCCAAAGTTTCATAATACTGCATGACAGTGAATTAAACAAAATAATGCGTCGATTATCATTGTTCTTTCATGTTGATATTTTTGTAGCATCGGCCGACAAGTCTGTTCGCTTCTGGAATGTCCGAGACGGTAAGCTAATCCAGGCTGTGGAAAACATTGTGGAAGATCCCGAGCGAATCCAGATCTGTGGAAATGACAAAATTGCTGTGGTGAACTCGGACAAATACCTCCTGGGGCTCAGAATGACTTCCGGTGACTGGGCCTACAAAATTGACAATCCGCAGGACAATAGTACCATGAACTTCGTTGTTTGTGGAAAAGACAAGGGTATTGTGGTTGCCTTCGGAGAAACGACGGCCTACATTCTGGATGCCATCACAGGCAAACAGCGAGCGCAAGTTTCACCTAACGCACCCATGGGATCAGATAACTTCAACGCCTATGATCCAATTTCAGGTATGACTTGCGCATCATTCCAACCCCACACCATTTCCCTCTGTGGTTGCAGATTTCCGTACGTCGGTATAAATAATGAAATAATTGGCACTTTAAGTTTTGTTTGGATACAAGCCTGCTTTTCTTTAAAACGCCGTTAATGTAAAAATGAGTATTTCTTACACTCCCACGGACACGCACATGCGTATAAAATGTATAACTGTTGTCTGATTATTTTCATTTATATGAGTATAAATATATCTGTTCCATATCAGGCAGAGGGCGCTATGTTGCCACAGCGCCTTCCAACTCGGCCATTTTGAGAGTGTTGGATGTCGTAAAGGAAGAGTTTATCCACAACAAGAGAATGTTCCCGGCGCCTAAAACAGACGATGACGATGAGTTGACTATCGACGCTGTGGCGATATCACCAGACAAAAAGAACATTTACATCTCTAATTACATGGACAATGACATTCACATCTGCCATCTGAAAACCATGGCCAAGCTACGCGTGTTGAAAGGCATTTCTCCTTCTCAGTCATTGAATAACTGATAAAAATTGTGTTGTCCTTGTAGCCAGACATTAAATCAGAGAACAAAATAAATCTTTCAGTAAACTACGTTGATTGAAAACGCTGAAGGTGGACAAGATAATAACGTCAGGAATGCATAGAATTTTTATGACGTTAGCTAACTTTTATGATCTTACTTTCCAACGAAAGCGAAGTATATGGATTCGTGTTTGTTCATCTGTTCACTGTGGCATCCGTCCGATAACTGCTCCAAATATTGTCCATTATATATAACCGCGGAAAAAGACTGAAAACCAGTCTGATACCTGACTTGCATATCTAGCGTGGGATAAAAAATCTCCAAATTAGCTTGTTATTGCAAATACATGCATTTTATATGTTTTTAAACATTTTTTCAAATGTTATGTATGGTGGAACCGATGTGTTCAGGGTATAAACCAGTGTTCTTCGCCAGATAATCACACAAAACCTCCTCAGGTAAAGCCGCAACCAGTCTTGCGATAACTGGATTCGAGCTCTCCACCTCCATCGACTTTACGAACGTTTAGTATAATTGTTGTACATTATGTCAAGTTTTACATGAGTTACACATAGTCGCGCAATTTGTCCTAATTAAATTAATATTCTATTTAATAGGCAAGAAGTCTGATACTTGCGAAAAATTCCATGTCTCTCTGGATGGTACCACTCTGTATTTCCCGAATAACAAGACGATGTGTTACGTGGACCTGAAAACTGGGCAGAGGACGAGTCACATCAAGCACCCTAACTCCGTGACGGACGTGACCACCGTCGACTTGACCAATGTGGTCAGTATATCCACTGACAGTGTCCTTCGTGTGTGGGACCTCTCCAGGGAAGACCCGCAAGCCAAACCTAAGGCCGTCGAGGGGACAAAACAAGGCCGTGTAAAGAGTGCCTGGAAACGTCACGACAAGGACGATGACGTCACGGAGATGGTCAAAGAGGGGGACTCACATAAAGAGGAGAAATTCTCCTTCAGGTACGTCCTATTGTGCCGGAATATGTTTGTCTAAACACTGAGGGGTCATTCTCACTAAACCAGAAGACCATTGCTCCGTGCCTTCATGTCTGACTCTGGCATCTTTGGTGGGCAATTTCGAGTTGGGTTTAAGTACATGTAACACGTTTCAACCAATGAAGAGCCAGAACGAAGGAGATGTGACCAATCAGAGTGTCCCTCCTAAATATACTCCTTGAACAAGCTTGAACAAGCAGAGAATGAATGCTTCTGCTTAGAGATTTTATTGGATAACCTTGTTAAACTTAATTTTTAACTGGGTAGAATTGCCAGCATTGCCCATTTCAGTTCTCCTGCAGCGGAGAGAAATCGAACCTTTCACATTCTGAAGGTGTGAAGGATTGGTATCTTTCTATTTTATTGCAGTTGTCAACTTATGAAGTAGAATAATTGCTTGAATATATTCCTAGAGTACGATTCCTGGCAATGTCATAGCCTAAAGCTTCTGGCAGCGCGCAGGTTTTCTTGTATCTGTGACCTAATGTATCCTAATAGGTGTTGAACAGATTCTTGTGGGTAATAGAAGAATTTCAGAAAGTTTCAAATATGGCCGGACACTAATAAAGATCCACTTATCGTTCTAATTAGCCGTGGTTAAGTTTGCGTTCACATCGGTTATGAACTAGTCATCGACGAGAACCCGTTAGAATACCACTTGACCAATGACAACCACTCACAGAATGTATACGCCTCTACTTCCATGTCTTTCGATGTGTAAAGAAAATCGATTTGTGATTTCAGAATGATAGAGAGGTTGCCAAATTCTCGTTATGTTTTCGTGCTGAACAGTCGGAGGGAGCTACAAATCTATGACCTTGTGAAAAAGGTGTATGTTAGATCAGCCAAAATTAATGACGAACCGGTAAGTACAGATTCGTCATGCTTATTCCGCTTGTGAAGTGTTTTCTTCTGTTATTATTCTAGTATTACTTTCATGGTGTTGGTAGATTTACTTTACACATAAGTCGTTTTATATACCTTGCCATCCACAGGTGAAGAGTGTCAGTTGGCAGGTGATTGACCAGAAGATGGCGGTCGTTTTGACGGATGATCGTAGTCTGCAGCTCGTGGACCTGGACCGGATGGAGCCGATTAGGGCGTTGCAAGGCTACCTTCCCAAGTACAACTCCGAGATTGCCGTCCGCAAACAGGCTAAAGGTAGAAAAGCTGTTTGCTAAGAACACTGTAGGCAATTCTATTATCGTCAACTTAGGGAAGACAAAGCGCCCTCTGGGTGTAAATACAATTGTTCACATTTTCTTAGATTATTGTCTATGTAATGCTACAAATTCAAGTCTGTAAAGCGATCTCACATGGTCAAATTGTCCCACAACCTCAACGAATTCTGGTCGAATAAAAACTAGGAGGAATGCTGTTTCATGTGAATGCTGTTTCATACATTAACACACAAGTAATAGTTTTCTAATTTTTTTCCACGCCCGCCGTCATTAGGTATATCGATTTTGTCCGTCTGTGCGTCTAGTCGTCTGTACTTTCGTCCGCATTCGTGTTGGGATTATAGTTCAAATTGTTTCCTCGTCAGAAATCATCACCGCAACTAGAGGACGAAAACAGCTTAAAATTTACAACATGGACACAGGATTGACGGTGGAGATCTTGAAAACCGACCAAACAAAACCAGTCGAGGAACTGTTGGTAAGAACTGGAAACGTCTCTTAATAAGACAGAGTATCCTGATAAACGTTGAAGTTAATTATGATAATTAATTATGAGGCATTTAACAAGGACTGCATATATAATCGTGATTGTGTAACAGGAAAACGTAAGAACGTAAAAATTGTAGATCGATTACAACTATGTATTTGAAACTGCATCTCCAGATAAGCCAGGACGGTAACTGGCTGGCTGTCTCGCTCGATGAAGGACCGGTGTTGATCTACAACTTGGAGGAGCGAAAGTGTCGTCACGTGCTGACAGAGGCCATGGTCGGCGAGTACCCGTCACTGTCAGATGCCATGTTTACTCCATGCAGCACGTTCTTCCTTATCAACTGCAATCGGCCCTATCCACACGAGGCAGATGTAGAGGAGTATTACTACGTCGTGATTAGCCTGGAGACAGGTAAGTACAGCTCCATCGCTTTAACGTTGTGGCATTTTTTTCTGTCCAGTATCGAGAAAAGCCTGCAATCTCGACAAACTGAAGTTGGACCGTTTGTTGTCTGCTCCATGCGAGATGAAATAATGTGAGATCACGTGTTGTGTTTTGGTGGTAGCCTGTCGTGTTTCATTTTGACGGTGCACGTGGGAGACGAGCAAGACTAACAGCATTCCTGACACAACGTTTACATGTATCATTTACAATGTGAAAAATTTCAAAGCATTACGAATAACGATGAGACATGTATACTTTGAAGTGGATGAATTTAGTATTTGTTCTTTAAAACTATACACGTAAATACACTAAACCTAATTCGCATGCCTATTTTTTGTTCAAGGGAAAATTGTCAGCCATTTACTGGACATCGAATACTTTAAGAAATACAAGGACAAGGAGTACATGTATAGTGTGGATGTTGGTTGCAGTGCGTACTTGAGAGACTTCTTACTCCTCACCGGCAGCGATGACGCGTTAATACGCGTGTGGGATGTCAAGTCAGGTCAGTTGTGGAACCTCTCTCTGTCACCAGTAATAATCATATGTGCTTCTGAGCCATTCGTGTGAAGTTTGCTCATCAACTGAAGCTCTATGTAACTGCAATATGAAGTCTGACGTAAACATACATGTTCCAGAAGTCGAATATTCCTTGATGAAGAATATTTTACTACGGACAGTTCTCTGTATACGATAATACTTAAGATATTTTGGAGCAATTAAATAGTTTGTCTGATAGCACTGGATGTGTAATCTAAGGTTAAAAATGTATTTATGTACATCTCTAAACATACGATATAATCAGAAAATAAACGAACTTTTTAGTCGATTGGTCTGTTTAGGCAGGAATTAAACAACATATTGAGGGGCCTCTGTTGCCGAGGGGGTTAGCGCGGTGTTATGACCTCATGCCTCTCATCAGTAAGAGTTGTGAGTTCAAGTCCAGCTGATACTGGCATCCTCTCCGGCCGTAATGGGGAAGGTCCGCCCGCAACCTGCGGATGGTCGTGGGTTTCTGCCGGGTTCTGTCCCACCATACTGCTAGTCGCCGTCAAATAAGTGAAATATTCTTGAGTACGGCGTAAAAAACACCAATCAAATCAATCAGAGTGGGTAGAAAATTACAGCCAATGATCACACTGGTATGAAATCAGTGGGGAATAAGTCACATGATACAGTATGGCTTTTTAACCTCAGTGACTAAAGGTCGGATTCGAAACTCCCCTTCTGACCAATCATTCGACCTCTGTGTTCTACTACAGCTCAACTCCTCCACCGTTTGTCCGGCCACAGCCATGACGTATCCACGCTGATTTCATCAGAAGACGGTGGACGATTCCTTAGCTACTCCAGCTACACCGAGGAAGAGGCGTTTCGACTTTGGGACGGCCACAACTTTACCTGTCTGGCGACATTCAAGGCCGATGATGACGTACGTTACCACAAACTGTCAGTTCCTCGTAAAACTCCTTCCCGCCATTAACGAAAGGATCCAAAGCTGTGTTTTCTTTTGTTCTCATTTGTGGTACGCCACACCTTTAGGTGTAGGTATGCTCACAAAACACTTAGGTAGTGCACAACCAGGAAACAAAGTTTTTTACTGCCGTTTGGATCCTTCTGTGAGTCTCCCACTGTGGCTATAACCGAAGTTCCTTAAAAATAAAAGATACCATGTAACTATAAGGAAACCTCACGGCAAGCGAAGTTTAGCTGACTGAGAATAAATCACTTAATATTAGTTAGTTCCTTTTCCTCACGGCTCGATTTGACTGAAGTCAAAACTTAAAATGTGATCCAAACATCATAGGAGTTGAAATTAAGCATGCCTATGTATGACTCTGGTAGGACTAATACAACACAAGTTCTTAAGTTTGAAAAACCATAAACTAATCATGCAAAATCAGTAAGATGTTAGATTTTTGACAGACATCAAACGTAAGCACAACTCAAGACAATTCAGATGTAAGTTATGTCAAAGGTAACCGTCGTGGCGACACATACTGTAGAGATACGTCGTCATGGTAGTTACGTTTGACCGAGTGTTAGACCTTCTTCGTAAACGGGCTCCAGGTCACACGGTCAAATCCAGATCCGAAGAGTGGTGGGTTCAGTGAGGCTTCGCCTGCACTCATGAAAACGTAATGGGAACTAGGATAAGTTAAACACTGTTGAATATGATGTCAAAGACTAACCAATTAAAACATACAGAAAAAAACTCTAAATGTAACTCCAACAATTTCCACTCACCTGTGTTATAGATAAGCCGCATCTGTTTAACTCTGGACGGAAGACGTGTAGTGGCGGGGAACGTGGCTAAGAAAGCTTTAGTGGTGTGGCAGTTGACAGGGGCGGCCACCGAGGCTGAGGAGGTCACGGGAGAAGAGGAGTTCAAGGACGAGATGACGTCATTGACCTTCACCTCTCTCGGTCATGTGACCTTCGATCAGGATGACCCCGACACCGAGGCCGTCGAAGTGTCGGATGACGACGACAGCCCGGTAGATGACGACGATGATGATGATCTGGACAAAGAGTTGGAGAAAATGGACTTTGATGATTTAGATCTTGATAAAGAGCTCAGTGATTTGGACTTCAGTGACACAGATGATAAATCCATGGGTAAGAAGGATACAAAAGCACCAGGTGAGGCAAAGAAAAAGTGAGCTTCTGTAGGACAGGAGTCAGGTAAAACGTTTTAATGGTAGCAGCGAGGCGGTACTATACATAGATACATGGTGACTGTAACACTGTCCTGGTTGTAAAGCCACACCGTATTGATGTGAATAAAATTATTACAAAGGCACAAAGTTATAATTTTTATCTTTAAGACACATTTTGTTATATTGTTAATCAACCGTCAGTATGATCGCCAACAGACAAAATGATGCCAAAACTTTCAGCGAAACAAGCTGAAATCCTCTGATGTATGATAAGCAATTTGTGATATTGTTAAATGTATATATATCCTTACTCGGCAGGTCGCTGATTTATGATTCACTGATGATTATTTTGTCATTCTCCAGAACAAATGATGAAAATATTTGTAATTGTGTGCTCACTCTGAAATATGTTTAGAGATATCTTCTAAAACTATAGTTGGCTTAACATATATACATATATGTATGAAATAAAACAATATAAGTGCGATCCCATGATTCCTTCGTATGTTCTTTTCCGTTATGGTCAGATAATGAAAGTCAACGACAGTTAGCAAATTCTTTGAATAAAGTATATGAGGGCGTGTTATTACTCCATAGCTCTGATTACAAGCATTATAATTACCCGTATTATATTACTGTATTCCTGTGGGGTAGGTGAGAGTTGTTTCAGACTGTACGCGTTCTGTCAGACTGCACCTTTTCCTCCAGACCACAAATATTATACTAGGTTATAGAGATGTAGCCCCTTTATTACACGTGTTTCGGCATAATACGTGCATTCCTGCAAACTATTGATTCTTTCCAGAGTATCAGTCTTCCCCCAGACTACCGGTATATTACGTTATGCTATATTGTACACTTTCACGGCTACACGTTGATAAAAATAATTCTATACATTTTTTACATTTCCTGGTATGTATACAGCAAACTTGCATATATCTTCGAAAATGTTTTTCGCTGGCTTCAGGTGAGCCCTAAACAAAACCACAGTTTTCGGCACGTGGGTGCTCAAATATCCATATCTGCCGGCATTTTGACATGATCCCGAAGTTCATGGGAACAATTAAAGTGAATCCTCTGAAAATATTATTCATAGCTGTGAATACATGTGCATCGATACAACCTCTCCAACTCAGTCCGTTAGAGCGCTGGTTCTCTGTGTCCATCAAGCCCTTCACAATCAGGCCTTTTACTCTGCACACTCCTGTTTTCCACCCGTAACCTCGACCGCGGTCAGTATGAAATGAAAAACTCCTGAACACGACGTTATAGGAGAATAAAGCATAAAAAGGAGAAGAAAATCGGATGAAAGAGCGTCAAATCTTATTTGAAAATATGGTCTCCAATATTTTTTTATTCATTTTCTTTTAGGAAAAAAGGTATTTTAAAATCTTTCTGTACGGTGGGTATCTGGGATCAACTTTTAGCATTTATCATCACTGCATAATGTTCCAAATAAGGATGTAATGCATGTCTAATAAATTTAATTGAATGTAAATTTGTTGTTCAGATCCTAACATATGCATTTAACTTGAATTATTACAATATCTATTAACATATGAAAAATACAAATATGATCCAAATCCAGGTTTAATACATTTGTTAGCTGAAAAGGACAAATTCTAGTGCAAAATATTTACTGAACGTGTTACACCTCACATTTAACAGCATTACACAAAGACTATATACACAAACAGATGGTCCCAAGTATCCACCATACAAAAATATTTTCAAATGTCTTTTTCTTGTTAAAGAGAAACTAAAAAAAGTATTGAAGACCTCAGTTACAACAACATGTAATTTTTCCCATTCTTTCATCTAAACTTAATGTAATTTTTATGTTTTCTCCACTTTTATGAGAACGTATTTTTAAAAAAAAGCAACAAATGAATGTATTTTAGAGTTGGAACTTTGGAACAAAGATTTCGCTATCGGTGGATATCACAGTATTTTTAAGGTAAAAATGGTCGTGATGGTAAACTACTCGACTGATAAACACCGTCATTATTGCTAGTTAGACTGTTCTTAAGTGACTTGATCCATAAGGTGGGAATTTATGTGATAAGTTTGTCATTTTTGGGCCCTGTAAAATAAGCTTCATCCTCATGTGCATGCGTTACAGATATAACTTTGAGCAGAGCACTGGTGCCTCGCTGCATTGAGAATGGCCAATTTGGCCTAGTTTTCATCTACGTTCCATGTGTCACATTTTTCGTACACGCCGCTAGCAGCCGAATTATTCATACCTTTATTCATGCCTTTACATGACGGATGAAACATATGCATGGTGTCCACACATAACGTTATATAGCTATATTATCACACACAAACAAATGGTGATGATGTCAATCATGAGTTAATCCATGTCATTCCTGGCCGAGTTCTTCCAGTCCCAGAGAACTGATATCCCTACTCCAAACTGTACATGATGTCAGAGTCACAGTGGCTGAGCTGCAATATGGACAACTCGGTGTAATATATTCTTACATAGCTTAAGATTTTACCTATTATTCCAACTTCTCTAACAGTTTTTATAATGCCACATGCATTCAAAAAAAGTTTTATCCATAGAGATACAGGAATACGTGACCATTATTATAAAACATTCAATGCCATTTGACGTACATTCTTTTCTTTATGAGGTGAGCGTGGCGATGAACTAAAACATACGGAGGGAAAGCACCTTTGGAGTTCATCGAGACGGGGAGAAGGGCATTCACAGGGATTTGGGCAAAGTTATAAAATTGCTGTAATTTAATTCGACGTTGATCGGCGCCTTTAAAACATGAAAATATTTCATATATTACAAGGCTTATCAAGATTTCAGGACCGGATTTCATTTAATAAGGTATCGACTGGTGATGACGTCACCACGCTTCACACAGGAAAGCTCAAAATACTTACGGACAAAAATACTTTTTGACCGATAAAGTATAATTAATCACGATGTCCAAGGAGGATTTTGGTGCCTAACTATTAATTGGAGTTTTACTCTTTCGCAAATAAGTTACAAACAAGACTGACATGTTTAATATGGAGACTTAAACTGATTATCTTTCGGATCTGCTAAACGTCAGGGAACATATTTCTACCTCCACCCTTACCTAATTTACAAAATACACCGGTTAATTCAGTTACAAAGTTGCCATTTTCGTATACCGGTGCCTGTAAAACAGTCAAACAGAGACCCTGTTTCGTTTATCAATGTAGAAATAAACCTTGTAAACAAATGGAAACAGAACTGTATTGTAATAGTCTGTGATCGACGAAATGACAGCAGATTGCTCAGCACCCTACTTATTAACCCCATGCTGTTCCGGGCGTTTACCACAGTCTTGTAGTCACGTTGAAGCCGGCTGGACCCGCAGCAACCTGGGAATGTGACCGTAGTATAAAGGGTATACTATCCCACTCACCCAGTTAGAATGGAGTCGGTAAGGGTGACTCGGCAAGACTGAAGTGACAATGTCAAACACCTGGCGAAATATTCGGTTTTTCATTTCATCAAGTTTATTTTGAGTTGTAAATGGTAACGTCTGGATTACAACCAAGTGATGGTTACTGGTATATTTACTTAAAAAGTTACGAAATTATAATTAAGGAACATATTCATCGTGTTGGAGGTCATTTAGGTCTATTGTCATTTCGTAACGTATTTAGTAGAGATTGGGGGCAACATATATACAGATATAAGGTCATTTGTGTCCTCGTTCTTACAAACAGGTTAATCCAAACGTAGATAAGATTATACACGAAACCGGATTCAAATAAACTCTAGTTCTGATTTCTTTGCTTGGAATGCAGTATTCTGTGAATACATGAGTTAGTTTGCCGGAAGACAAATTGAAATAGTGATTTTTCACTCGAATCAAAATTTAAAATTTGTGGAAGTTCACAATTAATACCCCTAGTTAGTAAGCATGTTTCAAATTCTAACTTATTAATCAAAACTGGCTAGTTTCCGGGACCGGTCCCATATATGTATAACCGTTGTGGTGCATGCATGTGATTTCGCTGTGTGTCAATCACACACCTTCGGCACAGTCTTTTTTTTTATGTTTCACTGATAGTTGGCATATTTTCACCTGTCTGCCAGTGGTCAGGTTTACGAATGACAGAAACGGGACCACCACATCAGCGTACCTTGTCGGGTGACTGACAATGTAAGTATCTCAACTTATAACACAGCAGCCATTGAGGAGGAACTTGGATTCGAACTTGTGGCGTAGTCCAGAGCTACTGAAAGGAAAGGTCGATCTGCTTATCATACTCATTACAGCTGGCTTCTCGAGACGGTATTCGTTTCATAAGACTGATAAAATTCGCCAATGATGCAATTCAAGCATAACGGCTTTAACACTCAAGAGTGTTATATTCACAGTGGCGAACGGGTTAAGTGGAGAGGAAACCAGAGTGATCCAGATGAAGAGCCGTCCTTGTCCTGGCACCTGACCAATGTTCGCTCCACCTGCATAGCAACATTAGCAGCAAGACCAACGTCTTCAGTCAATGAGCCATCTTAGACCAAAGGGGAAAAAACAAAAACATCGGCAGTCAGATATAATGGCAAATAACCACATATATTCTGTAACATGTCACGCTTTTTCTTCCTTTATTTCCCATATTTCGCAATAATGCCCTCAGCCATGAAAAAAAACCAAAAAAAACAAAACAAAACAAAAACTCCTGTATATAGGCTAATTAGGTGAGCAGTTCACTCGTACATCTTTACGAATTGTGCCACTGCTGTCTACGGTGTTATAAATGTGAAAGCGAAGTTTATCCACGGCATGTTCTCCAGTGTCACGGGACGACACAATAACGTACTCGTGACTCTTACGCGGTCCGGAATTGGGGTCAAGGGTAGAGGCCTGTGGTAGATGCCCGACCCTCAGGTCACCATAAACTCGGCCCGCCAGGAAGGGCATGTTTTAAGCTATGCCTACGTCCGTGATCACATCTATATCATGTATTACATCAACTAAGTTGTGAAGATGTTGTCGTAAGGGTAAAAATATTCTGCGAAAAAAATTGACATGCAAAACGAGAAAAAATAAACTTGTATAAAAAAAAAATCTGCTTGAATTAGTCATTGATATGGCCGGATGGATATATGCACATTTTTTTACTGGAGATTACGTATGGGTTGTAACTGTCAACCCATTCTTCTCCATGCTTGGGTTTAATTATCGTCTTCACTTTAAAGTTTTATTAAAACTACAGGAAAAACAACTACAAAACGTAAACACCTAGCACTGTTAATATACATTTACCTGATTTTCGACAATAGCATGTAACTGTGTCCAGTTAGAATGAAAAAAAAAACATGGAATGTTAAAACACTGACATTTGTGTACAATGTAGCTTAAATGGTATCCACACCATAAACCACATGACTGTTGTGGAAATAAGATATCACAATGAAAAAAAAATCACACAATTGGTTTTACTCGTGTTTTGGGTAAACCAATAACACTTAAAATTTCCCCCCAAAACTTCATCATATTCACAGCAAAATAGTTTCAATTCAAATTTACATACCAGACAAAAGATGAGCAACGAAAGGAAGAGAAAAAAAAGTACGTTTAAAAATGTTTGTATCTTTTACACTGTGATATCACAGACTTGCATCAGATCATTCACTGTAATCAATTCAGTAAAAATAATAATATTGTCATGTGCACAATATCTAGAACCATGTAGTAAATAAAATAATAAATACACTGAACACAAGTCTGTTTATATAAATGAAGCCATAAACATTTACAAACGTGTGATACTTGTCTAAGCAGTTTTCTTCGTTCCAGCATTCCTAAGCATGTTACCCCAAACTATGGCATATATGTAGCACATCAAAGGAATTAAGCATGATTATATCATTCATATACTGTACCTGTATTGCAAAGAATGATATCTATAAATCTGGCAAGGACTAAGTTCTAGATATTATACACAGTAGGTTCATGGTTGCAGTATTAAGTCAGGAGGTTTATCAACCACCTGGAACTGAGGTGAGTGGTTTCTACTGGATCCTGCAAGGCTTGCTCCACCCTTCTACCTGACTGCTGCCATAAACACATTTACAAGCAGGCGTTAGTAAAATGTATTTCCACTGAGAGCACTGGCACTTCTAAGATAATGCAGGCACAGTACACATGTATAGGTGCGGTAGGCTACTACGACTTGCTTATGCGCAACGTCTACACTGCATGTACAGATGATGAAAATAAACCCTATCCTGATAACATATACAACACACACTTGTACACTAACACGCGACTAGTATTATCACAGTACAGATAATATCAATATTAAGGCTTCCTAACTACATGTATATTTAATACAAAACAAACAAATGCAGCTGTATAAATCAAAATAACTGACAGAGTGTCACACAAATTATTACTTGTCACGTCCAAGTAAACAAAACACAAATGTAAGAAAATATCTACAGCAGTAATGATTACTCTTTCATTTTGACACATGGTTCTATAACAATATATTTTCTATGTAATGCTTCTTAATCACACGAGGTTATATATTAAGCAGGTACAATATACATGCGTAAACACACATATATATGCATTACTTGAAGCCGTAACTGCTTTAACATAAATAGACTAGTTATATAATTAATAACAACTACATATAAGACAAATCTATGACAAATTAAATAAGAAATAAGAAATGTGTTCAGTTAGTCTGTGGAGTTAAGAACGCAGCCTGATACAGTTCCCAGGCTCCTCCCATATTTACATGTCTCCTTCAACAGTTATAAGGCTTCACCAACAGTTACAAAGCTCATCCCACAGTTACAAGTCTACCCCGCCCCAACAGTTACAAGTCTCCTCCCATGGTTACAAGGCTCCTTCCATGCTCACATGGCTCCTCCCATAGTAACAAGTCTGCTTCCAATATTACATGGCTCCTCCTCCAGTTCCAAGTCTCCTCCCATGGTTACAAGGCTCCTCCCACAAGCCTCTTCTGTACAGACTTGAGGTGCTTGGCATGAGCCTCCAGTCTCTCCACTCCCTCCAATGACATTCCACCGCACAAGGAGACGTCCAGGGTCTTCAGGCGGTCACAATTCACTCTGAGCAGCTCCAGCGAGTGGTCAGTCAACTTGTCACAGCTGGACACGTTCAGAGACGTCAGCCGGCTCAAGTTCTCAGTGACCGCTTCCACGCCTTTGTCGGTGACATTGTAACACTGGGCCAAGGCAAGCTCTTCCAGGCTGGGGTTGTTCTTGGCAATGGATTTAAGGCTTTCGTCCGTCAGGCTGTGGATCATACTCAGGTGGAGAGACTTGAGCTCCTTGAACTGGATGGCATTAATGATGCTGATGTCAGTTAGTTTGGAACAGGAGGACAGGTCCAGTGTGGTCAATCCAGAGATGTTGCTCAGACTGTAGATATTCTTCTGCTTCTTCTTCAGAGTTTCCAGCTCCTCCACGGTCAGTTTCTGGCCGACCTGGCCGATGTACTGCAAGCGGAACATCGTGTTGATGTTGTGTTTGCGTGTACAACGACATTTGCCATTTTCCCCGTGCTGGGAGTGATTGACAGTATTGTCATCCCTGATGATTCCTAGCAGACCTAAGTCTGTCACCTCTTTACACCAGGCCAGCCTTAGGTACCTCAGGTACTTGAGGTTTTTGGCGATGGCCTGGACGCTGATGTCCGTGAGGGCAAAGCAGGAGCCAAGGTCCAGGTGTTGTAGCAACGGCAGATTCTTGCAGAGCCCCAGGACAACATCGTTGTCCATCGAGGTGCAGCAGTTCAGGTTGAGGTGAGTCAACTGGGCTCGACTGGTGGTGCAGAGTCCCGGGTTAAAGGCTTTGGGCAACAGCTGATAACATTCAGACAGATCCAGGTTGGTCAGGGATGGTAAGAGATGAAGTCTGCTCACCGACGCATCCGTGATTTGTCTGCACTTGGTTAACTTCAGCTTCACCAGCTGACTAAGGTTCTCCTGTATGGCGCATACCGCAGCGTCTGTGATGTCTGCACAGCAGCTGATGTCCAGAGACTGAATGCTTTTCTGCAACTCGCACAAAGCCACAATGCCTTTTGTGCTGATGTCTTTGCAGCCGACCAAAATCATCTCCTCTAGCTGTAGGCCTTCCACATTGAAAATTTCAATGAGAGAATGATTGATGAGAGCAGTTCGACTAAAATTCAGTGACGTTATCTGCGAACTATTTTCCCTGAGAAACTGCAAGATGTTCCTGAATGAGAACACGCTCTTGCTGGCCAGGATCTCCGTGCCTTGAGGATAGTAAGCGTTTGAATTAAAGGTGATTATAGCAGACGCGAGAGAGAGTTTCTGAACTTTGGGGCACACTGAGGTAATTCTGTTAAACGTGGCATCAGACAGAAACCTAATGGATGCCAAATTCAACTCCTTCACATTCTTTAGAGCTTTCTTCAGAGCCACAAAATCTGATTCTCTCTCCAGGATCTTGCCACTCATGAACAAGCAGTTGCAAGAACTCAAGTCTAAATTGACCAGGTTGACACAGTGAGAGGCAAATGACACGAAGCTGCTTTCAGTAATATCCACGCCTTTCAACGAGAGGCTGGTTAGGTTTTCGCAAAGATGTTCGCATGACTTTAAGACGATTGAAGAAGGATTCATTGACGCATCAATCTGACTAAGGACAAGGTTTGGACTTTTTCGTCTTGACAGACCAGACAAGCCTCTTCCTTCAGTGGATGAAGTGAAAAATGTGATGACCATGTCCCGTTGCAGAACTGGGTCCAGAGATGCTTCGTACCAAAGTTTGTTAACCAGACAGGCTTCTTTTCGATCAGACACACTGAGGAACTTCATTATATAGGAGATAACCTGCAATTATTAAAACAACAATGGCAATAACGTCCTAGTCCTAATTCATTCTCAAGCTAATCCTTGACATGCAACAGATAATACTTATTTTATAATTATAAAACATAATTTACATGTTTTTCCATGACTTTCTTTCAGCATACCATATTAATTAGGACATATGGGTGTGACCCTTCATTATAACAGATTAATCATTTATTCTATATTATAAAGCTGACATTTAATACTGCTAACTTTAAATATAATCATCAATGAACACCTGTAGCAGTGGGATACCTACATTATGGAGATAAAATAGGTTTTATTTTCACTCCATGCCTACACGTAATCATCTTGCAAACACGACAAATGGAAATAAAGTTCTTGTACTTAATACCCTGTGATTTGCTGATTGTCAGTTAATGTTGAACTCTGGAATATTTCACTTACAACACCTAGGCTTCATTCCTGTGTGGAACAAACCAGACATTACAAACAACTGGCATATGGCTTTTCACTCAAAATCCTTCACTGACAACTGCATTTTACTTCCCAGTACTAGCTCCTACTATACCAGTATTTTCTACACAGCGCCCATATTTTTCCCCCTTGACAACCTCATCATTCCCAGTGATGGCTAAGCTTAATTCACGTGCAGACACATGGCATGCTTTGCTGATCAGTATCAGGGTACTGTAGTGTAGGTCAATGCATACATGTATAAATCATAATTGAAATTTAGCTTTTGCATTGGTCCACTACACCAGTAGTCCTACCCTAAACTATGATCTAGAGCAATGCTGTACACTGATTTGGTGTCGAACGAAGCCAGTCCAATATGATATGAATATTATATAGGTATTCTAAAATCTATATAACACAAATCCTTTTTCAGCTGCACATCAGAAACCTGCGGAGCACTGAGATATACCGCTATATCCAGCCAACACTGACAGTTGCGGCCCATGTGGGGCCAAGGCGGCCAACAAACTGGACATTGATCGGGTCTCTTTTAATTTTGACGCATGGTTCTACGAGGACCCCAATTGGGCCAGTCCTATAGGGCTGAAAATGGGCCCGAAGCGTGTCTCAGTTGGGCTGGATTTGTTTATGATGGGCTTTAAATGGTGTGTGCCCGAGTTCAGGTCATTCCGTGGCAGTCCGAATGGGACCCATGTGGATACCAATTCCCACCCAGAACCCTGGCCCACTTGTACCCGCATTAAAACTGAGTGGGGCAGCGAGTGTTGGCTGGGTAGTGAAATATGGCCCAATCCCCCACTGAATCTGCCCACTGTGTAGATTGTCATTCTGAGTCTTAAAAGAAAAAATACCCCACACAATACTCAGATAACTTACCTCCATGGGCAGCTTAGATGCCATGATTAATTTTCTTCAAAACGATGTCTACTTCATCAGCTATCGGAGTCGTTAAGTAACTGCCTAATCCGCAGCGTTTGATCTGACAATGGTTCATGTGATCGACCTAGGTGGCGCTGCGAAAAAAAGTCATATGACACCGACACTTTTGGAACTTTGGTCAAAATGGCGTCCACGCTGACGATTCCCAGGCGGCTGCCACTGCTTTTAGTGGCAGATAACGTTCTTTTGCCCGGCTCATCGATGCGCATCCCTGTCAGGAACAGGAGAAAGTAAGGCCAAGACCATAAGTATACTGTGCTGTTGCAAAGCATCCTTGTAAAATCGGAATATAATGTTATATGTCTGATAACTTGCGAAACTGTCGGCTGGTCGATCGATCAGCCACCTGGACTGCTCAGTGTCATCGGCGGGCGCACAGTAGCTGCATGTTTAAAGGATTAAGATGCAATCAGCTGGGGTGTATTGAAATTGTAGTTTTAAAATTGCCCACTTAAGCCATTTACATGGAAGAGAGTGTTAACATGTTGATCTGATGTGGGATTTCTTGTCTGCGTGGATGAAGGGACTCAGGATGTTAAGAAATGAACCCAAATAAGTGAGAAGTGAGAAAAAAAGATGGAGAAATGAGTCCATCTATATTGAGCAAAAATATAAACGAAACACCCAATATTGTGATAAAATTAACTGCGTTATCAATTTTTTTCTATACTGATTTTCACGGGGGCATAAAATGGACTGTAAGTAATACATTTTCATGACTGATGGAAACAGACAACCGATGGTAACACAGAGGCAGATAAGGAAACAGGTGGTGTCATTACCATTCCACACTTCAGTGCTGTGTATGTCCGCTGCTTGCCTGCTGCACTGCTACACATCATCGATGCATAGACCTGATGAGATGGTCAGTTCTGAGTTGCGGAATGTTTTCAAACTTCTGTGTGACTACCACATGCAACTCCAGGATGTAACCCAGAACTGGAAGTCAGCGATGAATACGCTTGTCGAGGACAAACCACAGGTGTTCACCTGGGGACAGATCAGATGAATACGCAAGCCACTTCAACATTTTCGGCCTGTAGAAATGCTCTGAAAACGTAACACACCGCCATGTTGCCAAAGGCACGAACAGAAATGTTAATCCAGTCGCGACGACTCAGGTGTCAAGGAGGCGTAATGTCCACACTCTGTAGTGGTCTGCGAGCTCACAAATTCGCATCTGTGGCATTGTGCCTTTTGACACGACTGGCACTGCACAGGTTGCCCTTTGTACACTTGATGGTCAGGAGTGCCAGGGAAGACCTTACAGATGACTGAATACTACAGGCAGGGCCCCACCTGTCTGACGGTTCAGAATGGTGAATAGGCCTGAAATTGACAACAGTTTGGTTTTGGAGACTGGAATGTACACATGTGTAGGGGCCATCTCTCAGTACTATGTTGACAAAAACCACAACAAGAATCAAAATCAAGAGTTTTGCATTTACATTTTTGTTCAGTATAGAAGGACTAGTGTTTTTGTATTATGTGCAGTCAACAGGTATTTTTACCAGTGTCAGTAGGCATACATTGTATGTACATAGGCCTAGGCCTGCTTTGCTATTGTACCTGATGGCTAGGCTTTTCACAGGAATAAAGAGGGCCGTGCAATTAAAATAGAGGGATCACATGTTCAAACATTCTTGAAGCCAGCTTGCCAACTGCTTTCCCTTTATTCAGCTACAGAACGCTTACATTATCAAGCTCAGATCTTTCAATTTTAGTTTTACATGGTTAATTAATATCTGTTTACCACTTTCTGTGCTGAGATCTCAACTTCTAACCGCTGGTGAGCGTATTGATGCATTTCCAAGAATAGTGATAACACTAGCATACATTTAAATTCATGTCATACCAGACAATGAAGACTACATTCCCACCTGTCTGTATACTCAATCACCTTGAAAGCTCTATCAGATACTGTAAGCATACCAGTATAGTTCACAATGAGATCACTTATTAATGTGCTAGTTCCATTTTGTTTTTGGCAGTATGAGTATGGTGAAGAGCCGCCTATTGGGTCGCAATACTCTGAGCAGTACAGTGATTGGGGTCATACCCAAAGAACCAGGCGAGGATGAGGTGTGTATATATACAGAGGTAGCCTTTCAGAAGATGTAGGCCCATTTAGTCTCCAGTTTATGTGTTAAAGTTTTGTCGAGTAACCAGTGTGCACTCATCATGATGCATTGCTTTATTTTTTTCTGAGTTCTTTGTTTTTAATGATATTACTTTAAATGATACTTGTATCATTTAATTCTTGATATCCAGACAAGTATTATTGCTTGTAGAATTCTACTTCAAAATGAAGCCTTTTTTTTTTAAACAGATCGTTTTAATATGCAAAGTGGTTATAAAAGAGAACATTTTGCACATTCAGTTCCAGTGTTTTTAATATCATATGAACCTTATATTTTTTTATTGAAGATTCTTTAATAAATTGTAATTTTACGGATACATTTCAAGGCTATTATCTTTGCAGAGTGAAGATCTGACAGGAATTCATCCCATCGGAACAGCAGCCGTTGTTGTTCAAGTAACAGGAACAAACTGGCCTAAACCAGCTTACACCCTGCTTGTGACTGGGTTGTGTCGGTTCAAAGTGGCAGATCTGTTACAGGAATCACCATATCCCGTGGCAACTGTCACTCAGCTAGACAAGCTGCCCGGCGAGGATTCAGGTATTTAGTGTCTTGTTTTGTTTTAGAAAATTCACTTATTCCTTGAACCACAAAACTTGAGAAGGATTTATTTATAATAAATAGGGGCCTCCGTGGCTCAGTCGGTTAGCCCGCTACCGTAGCGCAATGACCCAGAAAGCCTCCCACCAATGTGGTCATGGTGAGTTCAAGCCCAGCTCATGCTGGCTTTCTCTCCGGCTGTACGTGAGAAGGTCTGCCAGCAAAATGCAGATGGTGATGGGTTTCCTGCATTCTGTGCCCGGTTTCCTCCCACCATAATGCTGGCCTTTGTCGTATAAGTGAAATATTCTTGAGTACGGCATAAAACACTAATCAAATAAATAAATAAATTTATAATACATAATATTTTTGTTTAGAATGTCTGATGGTTTTAATTCAAGAGTTTGGTTAGGTACTAGGGAAGAACCCAGGTCTATTTTGATACTGGTGACAGGTGTGGTGTCGTAATTCTTGGACACAGCAAAAAATCAGCCAATTTTTTACGGATGACAAGTGCTTATGTTTCATATACAATGTTGCCGTGCGAATGCTAGCATTGATGTCTAAAGGTGTCAGTTATCAAATAATGGACCAGAGTGTTTTGGGGGGTTTTTTTTGTCCCAATTTCTCACAACTCATATGTATGAATTTGCAATTTCAGACCAGTCACTGAAGAGCGATGAAGAGCTGGGTGTCTTGGCAGAAAACTTTCGGGAGCAAGCAGCAAAGCTTGTGGAGATGTTGGACATTTCCATTCCCGTCGTGGCTAAGTTAAAGGTACACGGACTGAATCCAGCTCAGTTGTATTTTGTTATGTTTTGTCAGATGTGCTACGTAATGTGTGGACCTTGATGGTTATGGCACATAAGCACATTACATGGCCAACCTATTTGTAATGTCAGAACTTTACAACTTTTAGAATTAGCATTTGTTTTGCCACGGTGAGGCATGTCTACATCTGTCTGTGGAGAATGGAGTGTTGCTTTAGGGCATTCATCTGCTACATCAAGGTGTTTTACCTTCATCCTGCTCTTCGTGAGCGCCTTTGTGATTTTTATGTGATAGTGCTCAGGCATTCTGAAGCTTTGATGCATTTAGTTAGTTTTTTGATTGTCCTCAACGTCATATTGAAGAATTTTTCACTCCTGATCATTTGATGTGTGGTGTAAACTGGAGTAAGCCTCTGACCCATGGCAAGTTTACTGGCAAACTTTACCACGTATCACATGTGTCATATTGGTGGAAGGCAAGCACCACTGACCACTTCTTTTTCGAAAATTCAGTGTTTAGAATCGTACTGATTGAACCCACAGCATGTGTGACCCAGTGATTGCAAGTCAAGGACCATAACCACTCTGCCAGCTCCTTTTCCAGCCTTTACACACACATGTACCATATTTTGTGGCCCTTTTTGGTCACCTGAGTGGCTCTCATGCACGAAATGCTCCAGTGAAATTTGGCAAAACAGAGTAAGGGGCTGTGGGGGAATCCCATCATAGAAGTTGAATAGTGTAAAATGGGAGGTTTGGTGGTTCTCATTACAATAAATATAGGCCTGTACAAATTGTAAAATGTGCCTATAAAATGTGGCATGAGAATGTTGTTCATTGTTGTTGTTGTTTGTATAACAGAGGATGCTGGAAAACCTTCCCAGTGAGCACCTGCCAGATTTGTGTGCTGCCATTGTTAAGGCCTCCTTCACGGAGAAAGTTCAGGTGTTGGATGCGCTGGATTTAACAGAGCGATTCAGGAAAACTCTGCCTCTGTTGATGAGGCAGATTGAGGTGAGGCTTCTTGAGGTGAGGTAGCTGATGCACCATACTGTATTAGTCCAAAAATCGTGTCCATGATGAAGTTCTTTATCTTACTTAATTCTGAGAGCTCTTTTCATTAAAGAAAGGCCTTTCAAGGTTTGTTTGGGAGTCAGGATGATATCGATTGAGAGCTAAATAAATATAATATTTATGACATTTATTTGCCTTTAAAATGCATTTTTCTTGTGGGCAAATTTTTTAGGGCTAATACTGGTTTGAAGTTAAGTTTACATTTACATCTATACTGAGATGCCTCCTTAATGTTTGTAATGTCTTTAAATTACATGTATTATGAAGCAGTCCTATCCTGCTTAGATCTTAATCTACGAGATGTCCCATGCTTTATTCTTGCTCACCCAGAAGTGAGAGGCCTGCAGCTGTCATTTTTGTGTCTGAATAATGCTGAATCTGAATTGTTGAGAGTGGGTATTGTGTGTGTCCATAATCATGAATTGTTGGGAGTGGGTAGTGTGTGTCCATAATCATGAATTGTTGGGAGTGGGTAGTGTGTGTGTCCATAATCATGAATTGTTGGGAGTGGGTAGTGTGTGTGTCCATAATCATGAATTGTTGGTAATCATGAATTGTTGGGAGTGGGTAGTGTGTGTGTCCATAATCATGAATTGTTGGGAGTGGGTAGTGTGTGTGTCCATAATCATGAATTGTTGGGAGTGGGTAGTGTGTGTGTCCATAATCATGAATTGTTGAGAGTGGGTAGTGTGTGTGTCCATAATCATGAATTGTTGGGAGTGGGTAGTGTGTGTGTCCATAATCATGAATTGTTGGGAGTGGGTAGTGTGTGTGTCCATAATCATGAATTGTTGAGAGTGGGTAGTGTGTGTGTCCATAATCATGAATTGTTGGGAGTGGGTAGTGTGTGTGTCCATAATCATGAATTGTTGGGAGTGGGTAGTGTGTGTGTCCATAATCATGAATTGTTGGGAGTGGGTAGTGTGTGTGTCCATAATCATGAATTGTTGGGAGTGGGTAGTGTGTGTGTCCATAATCATGAATTGTTGAGAGTGGGTAGTGTGTGTGTCCATAATCATGAAATGTTGGGAGTGGGTAGTGTGTGTGTCCATAATCATGAATTGTTGGGAGTGGGTAGTGTATGTGTCCATAATCATGAATTGTTGAGAGTGAGTAGTGTATGTGTCCATAATCATGAATTGTTGGGAGTGAGTAGTGTGTGTGTCCATAATCATGAATTGTTGGGAGTGGGTAGTGTGTGTGTCCATAATCATGAATTGTTGGGAGTGGGTAGTGTATAATCATGAATTGTTGGGAGTGGGTAGTGTGTGTGTCCATAATCGTGAATTGTTGAGAGTGGGTAGTGTGTGTGTCCATAATCATGAATTGTTGGGAGTGGGTAGTGTGTGTGTCCGTAATCATGAATTGTTGGGAGTGGGTAGTGTGTGTGTCCATAATCATGAATTGTTGAGAGTGGGTAGTGTGTGTGTCCATAATCATGAATTGTTGCGAGTGGGTAGTGTGTGTGTCCATAATCATGAATTGTTGGGAGTGGGTAGTGTGTGTGTCCATAATCATGAATTGTTGAGAGTGGGTAGTGTGTGTCCATAATTATGAATTGTTCAGCAGCCTGATTGTACAGTTTCTGTTGATCTTGCTACAGGGACTTAAGCTTCTTCAGAAAGCCCGGAAAGAAAATGTGGAAATCGTAAGTCGCAGAGAAACTGGACGACCAATCAACATGAGGAGGGTGTTCAGGAAACTGTCCAATCAGGATTTAGAAGAGGAAGTAGAAGAGGAGCAGGATGATAACCTTGACCTGGAACAGAAACTCAAGTAAGGTCATTGACCTGATTATCATTCATGGTATATAATGAAGAGTTAATGGCTTTATTCTCTGCATATACACTGTGATAACAGCAGTGAAATTGGAAGCGTCCATTGTTTTTGGACAAAGTTGTGTGTCATATTTGTTATACATACAGGCAGACAATATGTGCTGTACTAACCTATCGCCCCTGTCAAAGTGTTTGGATGGAACAATCCCACTGAACGCTATGACATGCAAAAATTCACTGCATGTATGCTGTGGTATATTCAGTTGACATCTCTGCTCATTGTTTAGATTTTTCAGACGTGTTAGAATGAGTGTTTAAAACCATAGGTCCGATATCAAACCCAAGAGTACAAGTGGGTTGTTGTGCAGACGTGTATATTTACAGGTACCATTCACGGTAGATGCATGTGTATTCTCATGTACCAGTTTGTAACGTCAACATCTTTACTTGGTAGTTACAACCAACTTATAACTGCGTTGTGGAGCAGGAGCATGCCCCTGTACTAAGACTACACTGTAACAGCTGTTACCAGAACCTCGAAGTGTTGTATCAAGTTTAAAGGGAAAGACGTCATAAAAGTGAAAATATGGTGAGTGAAACGACCTTTAAAAACTGTATGTGAAAAGACTCACTGAATTTTTCAGATTTTTTTTTTGACCAAAGTAGCCACCATCACATGCTGTGATTGTAAGGTGGATAATGTGGTTCATGAGTGACAACACACAGCTTTTTGTGCACCTTTGTATTCAACTTCACAGACGTGTGCTGAGGGGTAATCCTGTAATGTTTGTTGATGTATGAAAACCCTAATATGACATTTCTGCTTTAAGGTCATAGAAATGGTGGTGTGATGTCACTGTTGAACCACATTGTCAGTATGGTCCATAAAACCCCACCATACAA